>JAYMFT010298474.1:0-23777 GCA_038088735.1 Panulirus argus | reverse complement strand
TATATATATATATATATATATATATATATATATATATATATATATATATATATATATATATATATATATACACCTGTACTCAAGATAAACGCAAGTAAAACCACGAACGAAAGCCCTTTAACTCGCACACACCGGGCAACACACCTTAAACCTACACCAAATCCATCCTTATCTATACAGCTATAGATGCACCTTCAAGGTCTTCTCTACGCAACCCAACACCACATCTATACACCTTCATATCCTTACAGACACATAGCACTACATACACACACCCCGACACTCAAACATTCATGCAGACACAAAACTCCTACGACTCTGTACACTCCCGCAGACCCACAAGCTCATTCATATTCGTGTTGTTCCATACCCCACACAATCCAACACTCACACCCATATGGCAACACAGTCCTGAGCACACCCTGATACACCCATATCCAGCGTGCATGTTACACAGCCTTACACCCACACACCCATACATGCCAGCCTCCTCACACTGGGTCCGAGAGTCGCTGCTTCTTTTCCCTGCCATTGTCTGGAGCACACATCCCCCGGGCCAGCCATCTTGGCGCAACACCAGCTTTTGTTTCACTTTCCCTACTCCCTCCACCAAATGCAACCATCTTTTGTTTACTCTCTCGGGGTCTTCACCGGTTGTAGCCATGTTTCTACCCCCCCAGCACCTCCTCCCCCTCGTTCCATCAGTTGTGAGCATCTGGTTCCACTTTCTGCTTCCTTCGCCAGCTGTAACAGTCCGTTCCTACTCCACGATTCCTCCACCAGCTGCAAGCATCTCGTCTACTCTTCGCTCTCTCCGACAGCCAAAGCCGTCTTTTCATCCTTTCTCCTTCCGGAACGGCTGTAATCATTTTTCCCACGCTGTCTCTGGTCAAACACCAGCTGTAACCAAATTTGCTTCGTGTCCCTCCGACGCCTCCACCATCAGTCAGAGGCAGTGTACTCTCCTTTTTTATCCCTGTCCTCCATCAACGTCGTACGTCTGTCTCCTTAATAAACGCGCCTCTGCTGGCGTCCACCACACCTTGCCTGACCATCTTCTATGACTGAGTGGAAAACTTAGCAGTTACCTGCTTTATAGATAACAGATTGACGAAATTCTGAATTGCTTTTCTGTTTTTGCAGACTGAAGTAGCTTTTGATAATTTCCAACGGAGAAATGATTCATAACACTCACACATAAGCAAAGATGTTCCCTGATTTCAGACAACAGCATTAACATAAAAATCTCATCAAGTGAAGCCAGTCTGTGCCTGATTTGCACAACCCCAAACATTCAACCCAAACGATATGAACACACTGCCTCTTTCCTGCCCGCGTCCCTGCGTCTAGACACGCCTCATGCAACTGCAACGTATTGCTTAGCACGCCTATGAAACCCAACACATTCCTCATGCAGCTGAAATGCATTACCTGCCACGCCCACGACGCCTCATACAGAAGGAATGTACTGCATACCACACCCGTGACGTCCAACACATGCTTCGTACAACACCAATACCTGCCTATAACAGCTGGAGCGAACATAATTTCAGAGAAAGTTTGTAAGAAATTGTTCGCTTCATCTTTTTCTTGTTTACTTCTGAACGGCCACCACCTTCCAGAGGACCTCATATCTGGAAAGTCTGGGGACTGTGGCGGCGCCTAGATGTCAGTATACAGAAGCCACAGCCTCCTGCCGTCCTATCTCCTCTTCATGGCCTGTTGCCCGGACGTCTCACCAGTCTCCCTGCTTTCAACACCCGTCACCCGGACGTTGTGGCCGTCTGTCACTTGCTGGCCTCCTGTCAGCCCAAGTTTCCGTTTTTCCCCTCTACCCTTCTGTTGTTGATATCTGAGTCCTCTGTTTTTATTCCATCAAGCAACCAACTCTCTTACTCTATTGTTGGTAGACCATCAACCAGCTCTACCACTCCCTTTAGGACCGGTATCCCATCACCCAGGTGTCCGCTGCTCGTCCAGCTCCACGAGTGTCTAACTTCGCAAGTAACTTCCCGCGACACAGTGTGAGGCAGGGAGGACCTACGAGCCTCACCAGCACATTGTGTGTGGCGAGAAGGACCCTCCCTCACCAGCATCACCAGCCGTAAAAACATGTTACCGATGGTGTTGTAGGTGTTAGCTGTTTACGGTCGAGACGAGACGTGGCTGGAATGTGAGGCATCTGTTGATTCGAACGTTGAGTAAAATCTTTGCTTTATATGCGTTTGTACGCGAGTGTCCTTTTGTGTACGTTTATACTCCCGTTTCTGCATGTGTGTGTGCGTGTTTGCGTGCACATATTTGTGTATAAGGCTTCGACTTGGGCTTTCTCGTTGCGGTCGGAGCCAGATTCTTTATGGTGCCATGTTGTGGATAAGGACACTTGACCTGTGTGAGTGCAAGCGCTTGACAAGTTGTTTGCACTCTAGGTCAGTGTGGACAGGAAGCACGTGCTCTGAGGCGTCACCTGCCGTTCGCAAAGTTGAAGATTACGATGAAGGAACTGACGTGAAGGCTGTCATGCACACCGTAAGAACGAAGCGAAAACTTCAGCCTCCTTAGCGCAACTATTTGGCGTCCACTATACAAACAGCAGCGTTACGGAAAGACGAATGGATGGATAAACGGACGGACGGACGGTAAGGGTGTGACTGGACGGTGATAGACCGTAACGGGCAGACCAGTGACCAGGACCGTCGAGGGGCAACTGGAGCGTTGGTTCTGGTCACCAGCCGTCATGAGACGTGGGAGTTCCCGGCGCGCCAGAAGTTGACGGAGACCCAGATGTGAGGGGCGACAACATGGGTTAGTCTCCTCCACAAACATACCCTCAACAACTTGAATAAATTCGTTTGCTTCCACGCGTGTGGAGAGAAACAATCGAGCATCATTAATTCTAAATGATTTTTGATCGCACGAATCACAATGGCAGGGAGAAGAATGGGAAAATACGATAGCTCTAATGATTTTTGTTTCCAGCATGTGTATTATCATCGGGATGAATGAAAAGAATTGTAGGTGTTTTGATATGGGTCATTGTTGTTTCTGGCAGCCGTAGGTTACATTCCAGCATCATGGCTGTGGTCTAGAGTAATTCATAGCGAAGTGCAGTGGGTAGTATGTATACAAGCTTAGGTTTTATGCCAGATGTTGTCCACGTTGTATTGAGTTACTTAGAGTGTATTGTAGTTGAATTGTGGTGAAGCTGGTGTTACTGCTGTCCTGTGTGAGTTGGGTAACGTCTTGATCATGAACTTGGCATCAGCGACAGGTGATCAACACCTCTGCTGGATGTTCTGGGCGCTCGGATGCACTGGTCGATACCTTCGTCCAACAGACCCTTGGCCCTGGCGTGGAGAATGAAAAGAAATTTTCGGAGACTGTAAAGGTGTGACTTGCGCCGCATACTATACAATACCAAGGAGCCTTTGGATCAGGGTCAGCACTACGTAAGGTTGAAGACCTCCCGCTCTTGCTAGAGACCCAGGTCGTCCTCCACAACCGAAACTTAGCCACTGCCTCTGCCAGTCCCACTGAAGAGGCTGCAAGGTATGGAAAGCCTGCACTGACGAAAGCATCTCACATGTAAACAAGATAAATTTTGGTGATTTGTAGGAGGAATTTGGACCGTCTGTCGTCCTGTAGAGGACAGGTCGATCCCTCAGTAGTCACGCTTTCATTCTGAAGAGAGAAATGTATTTACGTATCACGTAATGCTGTTGGTTGTGTGCGAATGAGAACATTACAAAGTTCGGTGAGATTTAGACATTTTGGAATCCAGAGACCCGCTTTATGGAACGGACAACGACCTGTTGTCTCATTTAATTGTCTCTTGTTGGTAATTGGTTTGGGATATAATGTTACATAACGAAAATTATTCATATGTTATTGAGATGACTCATAAAGACTTTTTTATTACGGTGATTGTGAAGAAGACAAAAAACTTTGGTGATGGCTCTACTAATTACAGACCAAACGGAAATTGTATTTCTTTTTTTATTTATATAGACATCTGATGTACTTGGTATGTAAGATAAAGATATATGGGAAATTATGGTGAGCTTAAACGATCAGCTGACAGTGTGACCTGTAAATGCACGGGTACACGACAAACACAAGAAGATTTAACACACACACACACACGAGTCTCCGTTATGCAGTAGTCAACGTTGCGACCCAACACTCTAATAGCATGGGGTTCGAGTCCTGGACCTGGCATCCAGCTCTCAGCCAACTCAGCTGTTTATATTCCACTTTTAGGTTGGTCAAAAAATGGATACCTGGCATAATATGGGATGTGTATGTTTGTGTATATATAAAGCTGAAGCATGGCATAGGTTCAAGGGTACAAGACGGGGCAACACGATGTAAAACTCTCCCTGTTGGATGCGAGAAGGAATCACAATTATTGGATAATAGTCACAAACGTATGCTCTAAACTATTGCTACTTTAGCATTTAAGACAGTACCGCCTTTGTCTGATAGATACATTAGCTAATGATATCATTCTCCAGCAATTCAAAATAATATAATATTCCGGTGGCAAAGAGAGACACTCAGGTGATGTATGACGGTAATGTGTTAACTCTTCAAAAAAACGTTATCGGAGGAAAAATCATTTACATTAGTTAATGAAAGAAACTTATATGTATGATAATTAGCGAACTGATATTGAATTTGATCAACATAAAAGATAAATTAAGTGACACCCGAGTGGGAAGTTTGCTAACGACTCGTCAATATTCCCTCGTTTAAAGTCAATCGGTGCTGGAGGAGGGCCCGATTCTGACCGGCAGGGGAACCAGCGATCGTTCTCTTCCGCGGTTATCTCTCTCATCCGGCTCTCGTGGCCACTCTGCCTCTAATACTCGACTGATCTTAAAAGATTTTGGTAGGTCTTTTCATTCAATGAATGTTGTTAGAGGTATTATCAAGGTTGCTATTGAGTTTGAATAGACTTTTTCTGTGGTCAGGTACAGTAATTTGATGGTTATATGTATTTTGACGTTGATTTCTATCTCATGCATTGGAAGGTACGGACAAAATGTTTTCTCCCGCATCTAAAAGATGTATAATCCAGTGACCCATCTGGTGTCCGTCTGCCTGGCAGCGGGCATGGATGAACAGTGGTCATGGATGGGACAAACTGTGTCCAGCCCTCAGGCGTCGTACAGCTTCCCTCGTAACGTCAGAAGATTTATCCCCTGTAATGCCTTTTGAAATATATCCTCGTGACACTGATTTATGACAGAGGTCTGCTCAGAGTATGGCGGAAACGTAGAGTGTGTCAGTAGACCGTGCCAGAAGCGGAAGCTTAGTCAGCGTGGCAGAGGGTCAATATTTGCCGGGAGTCAGCCGCACACAGGGCGCACCCCGTGCTCCCTCAGCCCCTTCCTGCCGGTAGAAAATGTGACCGCTGGTGTTGACGTTGCCGAAAGTTTGACCTGTTAATGACGAGTCACTTGGGGAGTAAAACTTTGCAACAAAACGTTTCTTTTACGGCTGTTACTCGAGTTACGCAAAGTGCCAAAGTGCCTTCGGAACTTAATATCTGGTTGAGATGATCTCTCTCTCTCTCTCCATCTCCACTCCACTGCCACGACCACCCACCCATCCATTCTACCAACACCTGCCCACACGCCACCACTCCTTCATTTCATGCCAGACGCCTAACACTCCAATAATCCACTTCCCCCTCGGCTGACGTAAGCAGTCACGAACCTCTTGATCTTACTCCACTTCCCCTTCCGTTGACTCTCTCTCTCTCTCTCTCTCTCTCTCCATCAGAAGAATTCTTGCCTCCCTTCCTCACTCCTGCCTCCTCCCACCACCACCTTTCAGACACTGATACAGTAATAACGATGTTTGCCACAGAGAGCGATGTGCCTCCCTGTTGTAATGTTCACGTTCAGTTTTGTATTGCCCGGGGGATGTATGCCCCAAACGTGGGTGGTGTCAGGCCAGTGTTGCTTGGCTTGGCTTGTGGTGGCGTCAGGCTGGTCCGGTTTGGGTTGTTTCGTGGTTGTTATAGGGTGGTTGCAGTTGGGTAAGCTATTACTTCTGTTGCTCACATATCAGTCAGCAAAAACATTAACCAGACAAGAGATTAATGCGTTTCTTATTCTCAGAATATAGTCTTGTACGTAAGTATATATGAGGTCGTCAGTTGCCCAAAGGTCAAAATCAAAACCATGAGACAGAGATGTCTGATGCTAAGGCAGTAGAGGCTGTGAGCCTGTAAGCAGAGTTTCCTGCACAAGTCAACCCATAGTTATGAGTTCTGTAAGAGAGAGACGTCTGCTTCCAAGTGCCGGGTGGCAGACCCGCCACAGAACCAAGACAGCGGGTGAAGAGCGCCGCCGTTCGCCTCTCGCTGGCTCTACTCAAGGCCGACACGATAGAGCGAGTGTAGTACGACGCTGCAGCACTCTCGTTCGCTCTCGCCAAGTCTAAGAACTATAGAAGACTCAAAGCCTTGTTAATCCGCCTTTTCCGTACTCCCATAACTCTCCGTCTTCTCTACGAATGTCAGACTTTACTGATGTGGTGCATGTTCTCTCTCTCTCTCTCTGTTTCATACACAAACACACACACACGCACCTCACCCTTTCCTTAATCTTGCCACCCACCTTGCCATGCTACGACGGGGAACAGAGGGCGACGCTTCCTCATTCTCCTGCGGAAGCGTAAATCAGGCAGACGCGCCACCATTAGCTGGTGCAGGTGGCGGAACGCTCCCTCCCCGTCACGTCCCCTAGTTACTCCCGGCCCGCCGGTGTGGTCTGCTGGCAGGTGTGTGTGTGAGTGTGTGTGAAGCTCGTCTGGGATTTTCTCTGGTGTGGAGAACGAACGAGCCTCTGGTGTTCGTGGGGTCTTGCCTGATCTGAGGAAGTAGAGGGGACAGCGACATCTGCTTGGTCTGCAGGAGGATGCTCCGCTTCATCAGGGGTGGAGACAGTTACTGACGCGTAATTGCCTGTTAATGTGATGCAGTGTAGCTTCCATAGTTATCGCAGCTGTGCGAAGAAACCTATGAGGGAAGACAAAGGAAATCATCTGCTTAAGTACATAAGTCTTATTTCCGGACTCATTACATACCAGGGGAAATTTTGATGGTTGTCTGGTTGTAGACAAGTCTCTTGCAATGCTGGGAGTATGCTGGGTGCTGGGAGTATGCTAGGTGCTGGGAAGATGAGACGCTGGGTACGAAGGTGTTCAGGGAAGGGTACGGAAAGAGCATTACGAGGACAGGGTACACCTGAGAGTAGAGAGAGAGAGAGAGAGAGAGAGAGAGAGAGAGAGAGAGACTCGCATTTAAAGTCTGAAGAAATGCAAGAGAACGATGAAGGAAAGAGAGAAGAGTTGGAGAAATGGAGAATAGAATCTGAGCCTGTCCTCCCCCGCTACATAAAGGTGCTTCCGATAGCATTGAGAACTTTAAAAGCAGTTCCTGTAATGACGGTAGATCGATGGCACAGGAGGTGCGTCCATAAGCCCCACCACTGTCCACCGGCCTCCCGCCACCCACTGCCGCCACGCCAACACATTTTCGAGTCAGCCAATCAGCTTCCAAGGTCGCCAGCGTTCATGATCCCGACAATTATTGCATTTCCCACAGCTTAAAACATTATGTAAACCTGAATTCCCATTGACTGTGGTCACAGAGCCATGATGAGCGGTCAGCATTTTATCTGAAGAGCTACGAATGTCAAAGTTGAATACCGAAAAAGAATGGAAATTGATATGAAAATCGTGTCATACAGATATTGCCAAATAGGAGTTTGGCGGTGAAATTTCCACAGAGGCAAACGTGCAGGCCTCGACGAAAAGGGAAAGAGGACAGGTATTTGTGGAAAACAGAATAGTAATAAATATCTCGCACGACTTTAAAGAGCCCACTCGATTTTATGTGCGGACGCCCGCACCTGACGCCCCCTGCTGGCTTGGGCAAGACTGGCGTGGCTTTGAGGAATCTTTTTGCAAGGTGTCTGAGGTTATCTGGTGTGAGATGACGTAGGTTTAAATCCCGTGTGTGAAGGTCTGCTTATGTATACGTGTGTCATGGTCTAGGTTCGGAGTCTTACAGCTTTCTTCATAATGAATGATGCAGCGAAGTTTGAGGAATAAAATGCGATTCTCCGAGGCAGGTACACTCTGCGTTGTAAGCTATAATTCTTTCTGAATACTTAGAATGTTTTAGTCCTTCATATGTTTCATTATCCAGATCATTTCGTTACTGTCCTTAATTCTTTCCCTCCACTTCTTCTTATTACTATCTTTTCGGATGCGTTATTTTCATTTCCGCCTATGCTGTCTACCGTATTCTGGGAACTCCCGTCACACTGGGACACACCTTATCATCAGTAACCCTGACTTCTTTATCTAATGCCCCTCCAGCTTGTTTCTTCGTTAGAGGTCTGAGGTTGCCTCTGTCACCACTGCCTCAGCATAATTCATGAATGATCCTGGGGTCGGGAACAGCCCTGTCTGACTCCCCAACCACAACTGCAGGTCCTGAGTCCCCACCAGCACCGAGAATCTTAATTCTGACTGAGACGTACTTATCTAATCAGGTCATCCGTCCGTCCAATTTTCGATATCATCCTTGTGGCAAAAACCAATAGCATCCCTAACAAACCTACGTTTCCACCGGCGTTATCCACATCACACCTGGGAAGTCTGCGGACACACCAAACCGCAGTTCACAAATTAAAAAGTTTTGACGTGCCAGCAAAATTGCACCAACACAACAAAAAGTCTATGGACTTGCAAATCACGTGACTATATATATATATATATATATATATATATATATATACCATATTTTTTTTACAAAATCTGGTGTTGACACGGAAGACCGGTGCACCCGCCTCAAGGCTCGTGGGCATATGTTCAGGAAAGCCTGGTTAAGTGAAGCTGGTGTGTGGGGAGCTGGGTAGAACTCGTTTTACGGTATCAGTGGGAGCAAATGCCACCCCTCCCTCCTCACTCCGCCACTTGATGAAAATACAGAATTAATTAGATATCAAAATAGCTTTGCATTGTGTCGTACCGTTTGATACGGTCAGGCTAACCCACAGTCCCGCCACACCTCAGTAAACAGACATATATCAAAGAGTAAACGTTCATGTAGGGAAAAATTAGCAGCCGTCTCACGTCAACCTGAGACAGTTGATGGGGCAGGTGAAGGCGGTCCACAGTGCCTCGGAAATAGGAAAAGGGCCCGCAGGTAATGATTGAAGATGATTGTCTATTGTTGGCACTGGTGCACCTCACCGCTGGACGTAAAACTATGGTTGACAGTTTAGGCCAGGGAGCGCTGACTAGGGCGGAGGAGGCTGCAGGCAGGGTGTAGGAGGGGCCACCTGACTCAGGAAGAAGTAGGGAGTAGGAAGATCGGGATACTGTCATGGATGGGAGTGAGGAAGGTCATTAGATTCAGGTATGGCGTGGAGGTGCGTGGCTGAGAGAGGGAAATGATGGAGAGTGGCGGGAGAGAGGAGCAGAGGGAGAGGGAGGAGATGCAGTGAAGGATGAGAGGTCCTGGGGGTGTAAGAGGAAGGAAGAAGGCATAAGGTACGTGGGGATTTAGGGAGGGGGAAGAGGTGGAGGTATAGGGTAGGTGGGGAGTGACGGGGTCATAGGGAGAGGGAATGGGTGGAGGTGGGAGAGGGAGATGAAGGATGGTGATGGCGGAGGGAGCGTGTGGGGCCGTAGTAAAGAGATTGAATTGTTGTGGTCCGGCGTAGGAGGAGAGTGTTAGGGGAGGCAACCATACCCCAAGATAAGCCACGCGCGTTTATTATTCCCCAACTCGAGCTTAGGGAAATGTTCCCACCACTCCGGCTGCCTCTTGCGTCTCGTCTGTCTGTGTACATTCCTCGTCCGGAACACTTGGGAACAACTGCCCGAGCAGATCTGAAATCTCGCAGTGGTACCAGGCCCTCGAGGTAAGAATACTGATTTTTGTAAAGTGTCTCGTATCACGCAACCGTCCGTGTGTGCATCTTCACGCATACTCTGTAATCATAAAGTTTACTGTATCTTGCAACTCATTCTGCCAGGGCCTTGACATGATCCGTCCTCTTCACAAGTTCCAGATTCTGTCGCAATAATACATACTTGTTGGGTCGTCACGTACTCACCTAATTTTAGATTAGACCTTGTGTACATGCTGATCACATTTGTTAAAAGCCTTCTTCAGGTAATATCAGCAGAAACGTTTTTGTCGTTCCGACGTGGTTCAGAGCCTGAGAGTCGTGCCGTCGCATTCCCTGGGACCGTTCCTGTGTTCCACTTCACGCCCTGCTATTGCGTTGGTTTACGTCCCTCTCTTTGCCCCACTGTGGAAAAGATTTCTCGAAAATGCCGATCATGACACATACTGAACCTAACCCTGTGACAGGCCAACGATACTCTACCGATACACCTCAGTGAGATTACTGCTCATTGCCACCAGTGCCAACATACGACACACTGGACTTCGGGATAACGATGATACACGGACCGGCCCGCTGCAGGAAAGGGATCGTTGCCAAACGTCCCAGAGTGCAAGACAGGTACCTTAGCGACGCTCCTCTTCTCTGAACGATATTCGTTCGTCAACTCGGCCCCAAGTTGGAAAGGAACTCGGCGATAAATGTTGATTTCTTGAAACGGAGAGAGGGAGTAACGTCCACCTTGCCAGATTTACAACCTTTTTTGGGTTATTTCTGGACTCAGCGAAGCGTAGCACGACGCTGTCGCAAATTTAACACCCGGGAAGTTATCTGGACCGAGCTACGTGCAAAGCTGGCCTTATTGCCGCTTTAACTTAAGCCCTTAACTACCAGAAACCAACCTTATCTCCCTCTACCATAGGGGTGAATGTACCAGAGAAATGGAACTAGCGTCGTAAGGCAGTAGATAAAGCTGTTCATAGCAGCGCCAACTAAAGTTCACTCGTCGCTTACGAGTCGCTACGTTTGGCTAATGCTGCGAGTGTGTCTGGGGGCCGCCCGTGTGACGGACTGACCGACTACTCTGCCAGCGCCTCTCTCTCCTTTTCAGAAGTGAGTTTTCTCGGATTATGGTAATGTTGCAGGTGTGTGTGTGTGTGTGTGTGAATACAGTTTGTATCTTACGGGGAGAGAGTTTTACACTCATGTTGCCGCGTCTCTTAACCTTGTATATGTGTAACAAGTCTTTCCTCCTGTATGTACACACACACACACACACACACACAGTTTCCTGGGAATATTCCAGGTTTTTGTATTTTCGTCACACCAAAGACGCCATGTAGTTCGTTGCCGTGGCGACTGATTTGCAAGGTCTAAGTTATTCTTTTGTGATGGCCTCCGTAACTTTCCATAAAGTGCAGAAGGATGTGGGCTTTTGGCCAAATTATGGGGAGGTGCTCACCCACGGGGTGCGGGAAGGCCTGCTGACTCACGGTTTATGTTGTGAGGGCTTGTGTTGTGAGGGCTTGTGTTGTGAGGGCTTGTGTTGTGAGGGCTTGTGCTGTGAGGGCGTGTGTTGTGAGGGCGTGTGTTGTGAGGGCGTGTGTTGTGAGGGCGTGTGTTGTGAGAGCCATCAGTGTGCTCCATGTTTCTATGGGGACTGAGACCTTTCGCTCGAGGTGCGTCTTGCAAGACAGAACAGAGATGAAATTATCTTTCGTTCAGTGTTTTTGTTTTCGTTGGCCGTTGTTTAGGGAGGCACCCACAGCTGGGGTTTGATAATACAATGGTACTCATACCACAAGCCCAGCTCCACGTTCCCATCCACACGTCCAGCTCGATCTCAGCAACACCACATCCCCATTCTCTGGTGCCCATAAAAGAGAAGGGCTTTCAGTGCTATATCAGGCGGGAAAGACATAAGACACAATTCCAGAGTCTGGATGTTGAAGGAAAGAAGTAGAAGTCGAATGTAATCAAGAAAGGGACAGGTTGCTGACATCAGAGTATATCACCCACTCTCTGAAGAAGTCGTCGGAAGTCACAGACAACAGATCTAAAGAGAGCTCACTAATGTCATTTCCATCCTACCAACCCTTCCTATCTACCCCCTACGTACGTTGCCACCTGTCCTACTGTCACCGCTCCCCCTATACCACATCCTTCCGTATTTATCCCCATCTCGTATTGTCACCTTCTCTTCTGTCTCTTCATTCCCATCTTTTCCTCCATCTCTCCATCGTTCTATCGACCCTCCCCCATCCCGTCAGCCAGTCCTCCATCCTCTGTCAACACATCTCAAAATCTCTGGCTCCACCTCGGCTTGCCCTTTGGGACGGTATCTTACCCTGGGCCTCTACACCCGTCCTCCTCTCCATCCTTCCCCAGTGTTCCTCTCACTCCCAGCCACCTGTACCACCTCCAGGATTCAGCCCCAATGCTGGCACCTCCTGCCACCCCACTCTTTAATCCCTTCACTGGCGCCTCCGCCAACTGAACCAACCCCTCCACACTCCACTGACTTGTGCCACTTCACCCCACATTCCCTCTTCCTCTTCACCACACCTCTCCCAGTCCCCCTCCAGTTCACCTCCCACAGCCTCCCTTCCACTACCCGGCACTGCCCCTCCCCCAGGCGGTTCACAAGGAGGATCTGTCGAACGCTCGATGCGTTCACTTGAACTCTCCCAACAAGAACTTTTGGTATTATTTGGAGTTTGCAGCTGAGGGCCCCCAGCCTTGTCCAGATGTCTAGAGATAGGTCTAATCTTACTATGACGCCTTACTTTAAAGTATGGAGACTAGACTGTTTATATATGTTAGATAAAGAGATGATGGAATTTCTGTGAGTCAGAGGAACGGATAGATTTATGAATACGTGTATACATGAGCAGAACCTTACAGCTGTATATGTATATAGGTTAGTTCATGTATAACTCTCTATCTGTTTATGTTTATCATAAATTCACTTACTCCTCCCGGCTCAGTAAGTTAGCATCAAGGACAGACGACTGAATCTTCAAAGAAAACATTCCTTACTTGGCTCCGTCTGTTGTTACCATTGGAAATCTAATAATTCAGCTCCCCAGTTCCTGCCCCTCTAATCGCCTCCCACGACGTGCAGGGGACGTGAGTAATGTTACCTCTCCGGTTTACCCATATGGCCCAGGTATGTAGGTGGAGGCGGAGAGATTCCCAGGCGCGAGCAGCACCTGACAACCATCGCTGGACAGGCAGGTGACACGGGTCCCAGGGCCTCCCCTCGTACGTGCAGTAATCCCCTGACGACCTCCAGTCCCTCCAGTCTCCTGCTCGGCCCCGCCACAACCGTCCACCTATCCAGTCCGTCCAGTCTGTCCGTCTCTTGAATTCCACGGGCTGCCTCCCCGTCTCGTACTGTCATAAATCTTTCCTCAGTTCAGACATGTTACATGTTCAGCATGACGGCGTTGTCTGTGGATCAGTGACCCCTGACCCAACATATATTGGTCACATGATTCCCCGCTCCTTCTCTCCTGGTTTTGCTACTATTCACACGTCAAACGAATTTACATCCATCTCCGATACCTACATTCGTATCTCTTATCTAAATTATTATTTCTCTTGTATTCAATTTTACAAACGTGTCCCAGATATCTGTCCTTCGTTGGTCAGGTTTGAAATTTCGAGATAGATAATTAGTTGATATTTTGATTTTGCGATTTTGCGTTTGACAGATGAATTTTTCACAATTATTCTTTTTCACGTTTCCGACAGAGATAATATATTGCATATTGAATATGATATTGGTGTTGGAGTCCAGTCTTTCTCCATATTTGGGGAAAACCTGTCCGGCTGATTACATTATATGTGCAGCTTCCATCATCATATATTTATATATTCACTTGCACCCTGAGAAATACCAGTTATTCCATTCTTATCTTCATTTCAGCTTTGCGTATAAACAAAATTCTTTTTGACATATTTCTTAGTTGTATTAACAACGCTTCTGATTCGTTTTGATAGAATTCCCGAGAATAAGAAAGGGTACATGCTGCTCGTTCGCATCCTGCCCAGGTGTGACGGGAAGCCGCGTACTGCAGGTGACAATCGCTGTTGTATCACTTGTAACATTTGTTATGTCTCTAGAGTCATCACTTCTCTGTTCCACTTGTTTTATCGTGTACGTTGTACTTATTGTATCGCGTTTCAGTACTGTATCACTGTTTGTAAACCATGTTTCGGTATTGTATACCTCGTTGTATCTCACGTTTCACTTGTTTCACTCTTTTTACCATGTTTCACTTATTTATCACTTATGTCTTCTGATCAATCGATGTGTCGTATATTCTCCAGCAAACAGTCATGAGTTGATCATCCTGGGATGTGTTGATCCCCGGCCAGGATCACAACCTGCACAAGTCAGGAAAACAATCACCAACATTCCTGTTGTGTGGACCTGTTTACAACCTCACTGTTTGTACAACAGCTGAAGGAAGTAACTTGTGTTGCTGAGTTCTTTAGTTTTGCTGTTTCTTTTTATGTTCCAGTTCTGATTGCTACAGCTTATCGCATCTCCCAGGAAACACTGGGCGTGAGTGGCGATAACACTATGGTAAACACACGGCTCAATTTTATTTCTTAGAGGTGACAGAGTTTTGCTCAATATCCCAAGCCAATTCCCGCCCCTCTGCCGTCCGTCCAGCTGCCCGCATAGGATTCGTACGATTCGTTGTTCGGAATGTCAGCGGTTGTTGATGAGACAGCTGGGCAATTTGTTACACAAAATTTGGAACGTCTGTTAACAGATAACTAAAAATAATACTTTTGTTCAGTAGATGACAGCGCTACACAGTCAGGTGTATCTTTGGAGTATGGCATCATGGACGCCCCACACCTGCATACCACAAAAGGTCTTTCATAAAGTGAGAGTGTTTATGGTCTCAGTATCATTCTGAAAACGCGAAGGTGTTCAGAATTTCTCGATTGGTTTTTATAACTTGACGTTGACGGCATTGATAACCATGATGGCCCATTGGTCTCAAGCCTGAGCAAACACAGAGCCAGCCAGCAGCGGACGCACCTGGCAGTTATCATACCACGCTGCTCAGGCAGATACATTTGCTAATGAACGTATCATAGCGGCACCACAGCGCTATATACAACTGGTGATTATCGTACTACGGCAGCGAGTTGTCTTGACGCTGATACACTTATACGACAGGCCGGCCCCCTGGCCCTGGCTAAGATACTTCGTTGATGCAGACTTACCCTGCTTAAGGGTCATTACTGAGGGCAGAAGGTATTGAACTCAAACTCTGAGTGAAAGATCTCGAGGGGTCAGCTTGATATGCCAAAGTTACGAGATAAAGCTATGGTAAAGCTGTCTACCAAGCACTCTGTTACCATACCAAAAGATTAAAGTTATGCTGCTTAAAGGGTGAAGTCGATGCAGAGGTAATTAAGCTGTCGTCGTGAAGGAGGCAATTTTGTGCCAAAAGGTTTCAGTCAAGAGGTCAGGTTATAGTGTTCCCGCGATGTTTTAACCCTTACCAGGGGCTCGGTACGCCCCAGGTAGCGGAACATCACATAAAACCACCCACTTATGAGCCGGCTTCTGATTCACAAGGACACTTATGATAATGGAACGTCACAAAGGACACGTTCCTTTGTTGCCGGCGTGAGAATTGAGAGATAACTGTAGGATGTCTGGTGGAGGACGTAAGAGAAACAGGATAAAGGAGAGTTGAAGAATCTCACCTTCTGAATTCTTCATGACTGGATCAGATCTGTAGTATATTTGGAAATTCCTTTACGTAATTCTGTGTATAATGCTGTCTTTCACGTTAACTCCATGTTGATATTATTTTTCGTATCGAGGAATGTTACTGAAACAACTGTTATGTAACTTTTATATCAGATTCTCCGAATTACTTTTTTTTTTACAAGAAGTGGTTTTCCTGGAAAGAGAAGTGGGCGCGAGCGCTGCGCTTCATCACCTTGAGCTGGACGCTGCAAGTCTGCAGATTTTTTCTCTTGACTTTGTAGAGTTAAGGTAAAGTGCGGTAAGTGCCTGCTGCCTCATCTGATCTTCCTGCTGACGAATCTTCGCTTCCTGCTGATGTGCCTATCTGCTGGCTCAACCTGCTGTAGATGTTCCTGCTGTTACACTCGTCTGCTGAAAGCAAGCTGCTTGTAGACTACCACAGGTCTCCCTGCTGATGCATTCCCCTGCTGGATCACCATAAATCTTCCCGCCTTCGAGTCTTCCTGCTTCCTGGCAATGGAAGAGTCTCTTCTGCCACGTCAGTGAACTTTTTCAGAGTGGATGTCACAGCAGTTATAGAATTTCAGGTGATGCAGTCTTTATGCATAGTGTGACTCCCTAACAACTCTGCAAATGTTAGTTTCCACAGTTTAGATACTGTGATGCACTCGACCATTTTCGTGCACCAGAATGGAACCTCGTGACGTCATCAGGTGAATTGGTTCTAACCCAGAGTTCAGCACAGTCTCCTGCAGTTACGTGTGGCAGGGGAGGTTAATCAGCCAGCCCAGAATGAGAGTGGATCTTAGTCTTGGTTGATAACAAGCTGGTTGTACATTACGATGGACTCCTTCTTTGAAACAGCGGACAGGGCTACGAGGTATCGTGGTCAGCTCTGATCCTGAGAGGACTGGCCCTCAAACCCTCGGCGAGCATTTCCTTCTTTAATTTCCTTTGTTCATTCAGCAGTAAGCAGGGGTCCGGCTTGGAGATGATTAATAGAAAGTTCCCCACGGATGGGTCAGGGTCGGGGAGGTTTTGAGGTGAGTCGAGGTTGCATCTGAAGGACTAGACCTCCGCCCGTGTGGACACATCCCTGTCCCTCTGCAGCAGGACCCCGGAACATTCTGAGGCGATGTCAGAATGATAATAAAATGAACAAGACAGAGGAAAAACTTCGTAAAGTGAGGCAACAACGCAATCTCTTTTGCAATCTGAGTTTAACCGTTTTGCATGTTTTGTTTTCATCTCATTCTTCATTAAGGAGAGGGAACAGTGCTTTACACAGGCCATCGCCCATTTTCCACGTAAATGACTCAGCGTTGAGGTGCGTAATGGCCTTCATCACTCGCTCAGTGACGCGGGTGTAGCTGAAGGTGACACGTTGGCTAGTGCACCAACATGGCCGGCAGTCTTTAATGCCTCTCATGATATTTTCCTGTTTTGCTTTTGTGTTATTCCTTGCGATGTGTGGCCGCTGGCTGTAGCGGCTTGACCTTCGACGAGGCATTTGCAGATCAAGTCAGAGGCCAGGTCATCACAGCCAAGGGTCGAACGGTCGTGTGTGAGTCTTGGATGGTACCGTAGTGGTCCAGGGTCGTTACGTCGTGCTGACGGCTCTTACCATCGTGTTCAACGAATTATCTCGGTATGTACACACGTTCTTCCCGCTGTTGGCTGCCCTGGAGATTGATGTTTCAAGTTTCAGTATCCTCAGGGACGTTTGATGGAGTTCTCAACATCATTGTTGCAGTCAACAGGTAATTGTCAAGTGTAACATTCGGTAGGTAACCAGAAGACAGCCCAGCAGCACCAGTCATGTTGTCAGTACAAGTGTTACTGTCCTTTGGAGCGTCACCCGTCAACACGTACATGTAGACAGGAGTGTTACTTCTGGACAGGAAATTTAGTTCTCTGTGACTGTTTTACAATTAAAGAAGTCTTACAGAACTAAGGCAATTGCTGCCGATAAGCAAAAAAGTTCCAATTGTATCTAATACATTGCTTTCTTTAAAAATGCTCAGTTATGTTAGCTAATTCTGATGAAGTGGTCTTACTCTGTGTGTGTGTGAGGGGACAGAGCTGTTGTGCCACACACATCTTTCCCACTCACAGAGACTTTGATCTCACCTTCCCTGCGCCGTGGGTATGTTGTTGACGTTCTTCTGGCTCCTCCTCCATAGGCATGGCGACGACGGGGGATGTGGTCCGCCCCAGCCCGTCGATAATGAGGAAGATCCGGCACATTCACCCGCGAGATTCGTCGACATTAACCTCAGGTGGGCTGGGAAGGTGAGGTTCACGCGAGCATCACACTCGGGGTGTTTCGCGGCTCCACTCCACGCTCGGGGTCGTGGGCTCCCTCAGGCGCAGAGCAGCATCACGCGAGGGCTCCAGAGGCCCCACATCATGCTCTGGGTCATGAGCGTCCTCCCGCTGTTCCACACTTAATCCTCTCTGATTAATGACCGGCTCCACCATAATTTACCCCAGATCCCCTCTCAAGGAAGTCTCCCCCATCCCCCGCCCCCCCAACCTCCACCCAGCGTCCTACTAATTATCTCATATCCTGAAAAATGTTGATAAGAGGAAGGCGGAAGACCGCACTTGTTTCTCAGACTCAGAACTCTTTCTGGACGTGTTCTCATCTGCTAAGGACTTGTTCTCAGTCACTGAAAGTGTTCTCATCTACATCGGACGTGTTCTCCTCCACACTGTAAGTGTTGACAGTCATCCTGAACGTGTTTTCAGTTATCTTGGATGTGTTGTCACTCTCTAAGTGTTTACAGTCCTCTTGAAAGTGCTCACATTCACTGAGAGTGTTCTCGATAGCTGGACATGTTTTGTCACCCTAGACGCGTGATCAATGAAAAGACTTGTTCAGTCACCCTGAACTTATGTTTCCAGTCCTTTGGATATTCATCCATATGGATTTTGCGTTGGATACAGAATTCCTCTCCTCAGTTTCGAAATTGTAACAAGACAGGAGGAATGTAGAACGTAATGTCTCTGACGGCGGACATCGGATAAATGTTAACCAAAATCAATGTCAGTATTGCGTGGCGCCTTAAGACAGCCGGTCAGGTGTGGGATTTATGTAATTGTTTTGCAGGTGTCTGGCCAGCCCGGCCGAGCTGGAGCAACGGATGGGGAAACTGTGTTGTGTACAGTGTGCCCACCACAAGCCATCAGGCCGCCCTGCCGACAACGTTGAGGTGGGTCCTCCCGCCTGGCCCGTGCGTGCGTCAGTTGCTGCGGCTTCCCTTCCCTTTCCCAGAAGGTGTTACCAGCTGCCTCATTTGATTTTGATCACTCGTGGGGGACATCGTAGAATGAGGTCTTTCCATTGGCTCGCGTGTGATGTTAGAAGCTTCGCTTTTTTATGATGTCAAATACGATCTTTTCTCTCGGTCACTGACCCGTCTCTCGTTCGTGTGTGATGTCATTAATTGCTCTTTTCTCTAGCTGTGTATGACGTCATCCACTGCACGGAAGCATGAAGTCATCTGAAACATGAGACTATGAATCATTTGACGGGTGAAATGTCCCGCCTCACATTAGGAAATATCGAGACATTTTATGACCCAGCCAACGGGAGGTTCAGAAAGCCGAGTCGACACCCACCCGGCTGGCCAGACCTGAAGCCGTCTTTATTGGTGTCAACCTAAATCCGGCCCCTGGAATGATGGCTCTTGGCTCCAGGAGTTCTGCAGTCCTGTATGTAGGCCATTATCTTAAGCTGATTATCGCCTTTATTTTCCGGTTTTGATGGATGTGTGGGCAGCCTAATCCTCGTCCCTCCTGGCCGCTCGGACTCACCGGTCGTCATGTCATCGTTGTTACGTAAAATCTCTGCGTCTATTGGTATTTGGCTAACACTCTCAGAGGGTGCATAACAGAGGGACTTAATGTGCAATATCATACTACATTCCGGTCCCTAACTCTCAGAGAGATTCAAATAATGGAATGAGAAAACAGGAGCTTCAGTTAACTAAGCATTTTCCTCTTATTTTTCCATGAAATTCTCGAAGGAAGAGAGAATGTACGAGCAGAAAAAGAGTCGTGTTTATCTAAAGGACTGGTGTGTTTCACAGGCCTGACAGGGGCTTGGCCAGAGCGGAGTCATTCGTCAGCTCATCTTTAAGTAACCAACATCATCACTTAGGGAACTCACAGCTTAGTCTAATATCCCTTAAGGGACGATTTTAGGCAAGACCCTGCCCAAAAGCAGACGACGGCTCTCCCACAAGGTTCTGACAGATGAACATCAGGTGCCGTCGGGTCCAACACGCCGAACGCCCTCTAGTGCCCTCCCGTCGCTACTGACGGTGAAAGGATGCCACCAAACTTTTAGAGGTAATTAAAGATTATAATAGTAACCCCTCGCTGGTGGGGAGGGAGAGAGGGAGGGAGACCTTACTGCCTGGTAGAGGCCTGTTGGTGGAGGTCTGGCGTTGTGTAGCGGAGTTAGGGGGAAAAGACGTAATGTCGCTGACATCACTTTTGTCAGCAGTGTCAGTTCATGGTGGCTGCAGCACCCTTGTAGTGGCTTAGGTTAGAGGTATATGGGATCTGTCATCCTCATTCTACCTTCATCCTCTTTTTCCCCGTCCTTCCGCTTCCTCTCTCCTCTCTCCCCTCTCTTTCCTTCAGTTCTCTCTGTACTTCTCCTCTTTCATCTTCCTCCTCCTCCTCCCCTTCCTCGCCTTGCTCCTACCCTTGCCTCCTCCTCTCACCTACGCCTCCCCCTTCCCACCAGGAGATTCGCAGCATCAGCCGTGGACAACAAAGCCAGTGCAAGAGCGGCATGATGGCTGGCAGATACAGCAGACCAGACCAGACCAGATACCTCCCCAGGGCGACCTCTGGTCCTCGCCTCCCCGTGACCGATCTCACCGGAGGCCATCCATCACACACTGAAGTATTGTGCTTCATCTGCTGAGGGATTTTTCCCTCACCGGGGAAGAACAGGGCGGCTACAGTGCCACGCTCGTGACTAACGTAGACGAAGCCTCCACAACCTTCACATCGGGTTGTCTCTGGGAATGTGATGGTTGTCCACATCCTCATGAGTAGGCTGCTAGGCTGTCCAGAGTCCCCTTATATGGATCAGATCTTTATGGTACTTTGCGGTAGACAAAGAAGCCCTTACAATCACTCGCACGACTGTTGCATTGCTTCCTCTAATCGGTGGAATTTTGCTGACAGGCGATATGGGCGGGAACAGACCCTGATGTGAGACCTACAAGTACCGGTGAGATTGGTCATGATTTTGCTTGATCGTAGGCGTGGTTCTATGCACACACGTAAGACGGAAGACGTGGTACTGGTTTCCGTCCATTACGCATGACAGCTGGAGAATGGATGTGAGCGGATGTGGCTTTTTTTCGTCTGTTTCCTAGCGCTACCTCGCTGACGCAGGGGGTGGCGATGCTGTTTCCTGCACAGGGTTAAGAAACGGGGGCAACATAAGTTTAAAACTCTCTCTCGCAACACACAAACAGTCATCATACGCTGAGGGAATATAAGTATGTAAAGATCACAACACGGACATAATCTTCCCAAAGCCACTATACAGACCGATTTGAGAATACGCGCTATACTTACTTACGGTAGAGTTGCTTATGTTACATTAATGGGATATGTTGTGGTATATCATTGTGGTATGTCAGGTGGTATAGTCCTGAACATCGTTTGATATGTAGACGGGGATAGGTGGGAATGCAAAGGCAGGAGGGAGATCCTTTGGGTGGGTGTGGGGTGGGTTGGGGTGGGGGGAGGGAACTTCTGTAAGGGTGGGGGGAGATAGATGATTGTGACGTCATAAAGGAAGAAAGACGGAAAGCGCTACCGGAAGAGGGCAAGAAGTGAGGTGGATGGTGGGGGAGCGGGAAGTGGGTGAGCCTGGGGAGGGGATAAGATAGAAGGGTGAGGGTGGGGAGGGGAGGGTAGGCTGGAATTAGAGCAGCACTGGGGAGACTATGGGGTGCTACATAAAGAAGAGGAAGACGAGGGTTGGTAGCTGGAGGAGGCGTGCGAGAGGCGGGCGGTCCGGGCGGTAGATGGGAGGCAAGGCAGGGGTGGGTGGGCGTTGAGTGGAGGGTGCCAGGCAGGCGTGGAAACCTCGGCCAGATGTCTGGATGGAAGGAGTAACAGTTGGACGAGGAGGAACATCAGAGGGAGGACGGTGTGGGGCCCGATCGAGGAGAGGGGACTGTGGTTTGCTTTGGTACATTGCACGTGGCAGTTAGACGATGGACGTGACCGACTGCGGCCTTTCTTCGTCTGTTCCTGGCGTTACTTGCTAGCGAGGGAAACGGCGAACAAATGTATACACACACACACACATATATATATATATATATATATATTCATAAATTTGTAAACATATTCTGATCATATACACGCCCTGAGTCATGTGTCCTGAGGTATATGTGCGCTTTTGTCTTCAGTGTATTGTTTAATTCGTACGTCCCAAGGCTAGTGTCGTGTCCCGGACGTAGCGTCCTTGATCTTGTGCTACGGACTCCGGGTCGTGGGGGTGGGGGGGAGGGGAACTCTTTGGTCTTGTGTCTTGAGTCTGGGATTTGTGAGAGGGTCTCGTCTGTCGCCCCCTTGTGCTGGTAGCCGGGCAGCGACTTACTGAGTGCTTCGGGTCCTTATCGCTGCTCCTTCAGGTAATGTCTCTCCATCTCCAAAGTTCCTCAGTTAAGAATCGACTGCGGAGGGAGGGAAGGAAGGTATTAAAGGTCTGAAGTGGGAAGCGGTTCGTGAGTGGAGGAGGAGAAGGAGTTAGCACAAGACGAGAGAGAGGAAGTAGAGACGTTGGTGGCGAAGACGGACGAAGGAAGGTGGGAGAAGATCGCGTGAGAATATGTAAAATAAAAAGAAAATTAAGAAGGAAAGGAAAGGATGAAGAACCCTGCTTGAGAGGCCGAAGCGTAGCGGCGGACGCTGGTGGATGAGACAGGTGTAGGGTGGAGAGGGGAGACAGGTGTAGGGTGGAGAGGGGAAACAGGTGTAGGGTGGAGAGGGAAGACAGGTGTAGGGTGGAGAGGGGAAACAGGTGTAGGGTGGAGAGGGAAGACAGGTGTAGGGTGGAGAGGGGAGACAGGGTGGAGCAGCAAGACAAATCAGGGAATGAGTGTAATGATCATAACTTTCCTCTGATCCTCCATCCATCTTTCATACACACACACACACACACACACACACACACACATATATATATATATATATATATATATATATATATATATATATATATCAGTCTGTCACAATAATCGTCAGACAAGCGTGTGGTTGCCTGTGTCTGCGTAGTGTTCCAGGGTTGCTGGGTAAGGCGCCACTAGTCGCAGACGGTGTCTGGACAGTTTCCAATAACAGCTTTAAGTATGTTCCCGTGTTTCTGTCTACATACTACCATTACTTTATATGCCACCAGTTCTACCGTCCTTTTATCATTACTGTCTGTCTGTCTTTACCGTCCATCCATATACCTGTTGACTATCTGTGTAGTCTATGTTCTGTCAAACTCCTCACTACTTGTTTTTCATCGTCTTTAGCTTTGTCTACTTTCCATCTGCACATCTAGTGTCTGCCTTCCCATCTCTCCTGCATCTCCGTACCGTCTGTCTAACCACCACTGTGTGGCTATGGTCGAGCTCAGCAGTAGCTCTACAGCCACGTTATCCTCATCGACCCGCGGAGCTGACCACCCGACCCGACGTCTCTCAAGTCTGACGTATGATTCTGTCTTGAGCCTGAATCATGACTCACCCTCCCCCCCCCACCTCTCACTCTGATCTACACAGCATGATTAAGGCTGAACAATACCTTAGGCTTAGCCTGATGGGGGAGGGTAGTCTCCAGTCTGGAAGGATCGTGTGTCAAATCTGGTGGATTCGTTGGTTTTATATTTGTTTACACTTTACAGCCGAGGTCCACTGAAGTCTGCATCACTTTGTTCACTCTGCCTCACTACCAGCTGTCTCACTTGCTTCTTTCTCTCCTATTATTATTATTATTATTATTATTATTATCACTATTATTATCATTATTATTATTATTATAATAATAATAATAATATTATT
>JAYMFT010298473.1:0-39764 GCA_038088735.1 Panulirus argus | reverse complement strand
TAATAATAATAATAATAATAATAATAGTGATAATAATAATAATAATAATAATAATAATAATAATAATAATAATAATATTAATATGTACAATAATAATAATAATAATAATAATAATAATAATAATAAGAACAATAATAATAAAAATAATAATAATAATAATAATAATAATAATAATAATACAGCTGTATGAATACAAAAGGATGTCTACAACACGTCACACAGGCAAGTGATAACTCTGGTTTGACACTGTTGAGGCTGGAGAGAGAGATCACTGAGGAAGCGGACTCCAGTTGAAGACGTCCCTAAGTAGGTACAGACAGACAGACAGACAGACACAGACGAGGGTAGCGTTCGTATGTGGGCGAAAGAATTAAAATTGAGCTAAATCTTTTTCTGCGTTGAAGCCTCCATCTACGGATACGACTCCTCATGATGGGTGTGAGGCTTTCCTCATATGAAACAATCATAAACTTACACTTCCTAGTGCTCAGGAGTCCCACAGGGAGACTACAGAAAGTTAGAATTGAATTTCCATGAACAACCTTGAAAAATTACGTTACACGCTCCGGCTTAATGCCAGATAAGCAGAGAGAAAAGTCTCCAATTTTTCTCGTGTCGTAAGGCGGGGCCGATCTAGGACAAAACTGGTTATAGGATTAAACTTACATGTAACCTTTAGTATCGGGCCATTTGTTGCACGAAAACTTTCTAATGGTCCGCAGTGTAGCCCTGCAATGTTGCTCTTTTCCAACTTTTGTCCTGCCGGGTAATCTTAATGAAGCTTTGATCTCTATCTGTACACGACCGACAGTTATAATACTGTAGCTAAAATAAGGTTAATATTGTGAATGTTGTTCTGTTCTGTTCTGTCATAAATCTCCTGGGTACTTGCCGTATGCATTCCGTGGTTTGTTTATGAGATACTTAGGGCTTTTGTGTATTCATTATGCGATATGTCTCTCTCGAATCTTATGGGTACATTGTGCTAATAGCATGACTATCTTTCGCGAATCTGAGGGGCACTTTGTGCAAATATTCTGCTGACTGTCTATTGGGACGCGTCAGTGTACTGTATACATTTATTCTGCGTTATGTTAATCTTATATCTTTACGGTATTTTGGACATCAAGGCGAATAATAGAAGCCAAACCAATTTTTACAAAGTTTAGCTGCAAAGAAACTTCACCAGATAATCTAAAGTTGATGAAGTTTGTCTATTAATCGGTACAACTTCAATTAAGAAGTGTCTGCCTGTGTGTCAGTACAGCTTTTCTCAAAACAGTTTAACAGCTTGACAATACCATCAGCCCAAAACTTGGCTTTTAGTTCAACAGACTCATCAGCTACAGACACACAGACAGGAGGATGAAACAACCAGTTACTGCAACAGACGGTCACACCACAAACAGCCAGTGGAACAGACTCGAGAACAGACAGACATAGAGACTAACCTAAACACCCACCGACCCACCTTTACCAGGCCCGAGCACAATGACTATTATTCTCTAGAACTTCTGCACTCGAGCACTCCGGGCAAAGTTCTGCATGAGAATACCAGAGGCAAGTTTGGGGCAACTTTTAGCCAAGAGTTTGATAAGAATATTATAGAAGAACCTCCCCTGGCAAGGCTTTCAACTTTCCTCTCAACTCTCCACCGAGATTTCTTGTCAACTCTTTTTTTTTCCATCGTGTAAAAACATTTTGATAGCTTCCTCTGCCTCATTAATTCATATTCTCGGTCTGGTATTTTCTGCGCCTTTTACTGATTAATGGTGAAGTGGCCAACGATTGTACACGGGAGGTTCAGGAAGCCTTGAGAGGAACTCTCGATCAATCTGTTACTGATCAGATTCTTAACCACATGGGCTTAAGCAAGTGCTGATCTTGTTCTAGGTAGTAGTAGTAGTAGTAGTAGTAGTAGGGAGCGTTGGTCAGGCAATGGAAGAGCCGGGAAATTGGAGAGAGAGAGAGAGAGAGAGAGAGAGAGAGAGAGAGAGAGAGAGAATATATACCCTCCAGATTTTCCTTATCCAGCGAAAGGAAACGAAGTGTAAACACTCACGTGAATAAGAATGATTACTGTACGAAACACAAGGACATATTAAGAATGATATATGAATACACGGGAGAAACGGGACTGAAATGTACCACATCAAGCAGGTCTGAGACACGTGCAACACAGGGAAATGCCACGGAAATGATAACAACTGTGTAAGATGGATGTGGTTGGAGCCAAGAGTCTTGCCATGGACAAGGTGATCTGTAGACTGGGATGGAGTCAGCCAACAAACGAGCCGGCCCGATGGGTTTGATGACGAGTCTAATGATGGGGTGAAGCGATGGGGTAAAACCACTGGTAGTGAGGTATAGGGGTAACGTCATGGCAGGATTAATGGGGTGGGTACATCATGGTATGAGACGGGTGGTGAGTAATAATGAGGTACCAGTGATGGGGCAGTAACGTACGGATGGGGTTCCGGTGATGGGGTGGTAACACAATGATGGGGCACCAGTAGTGTGGGATGGTGAGTGAGGAAGGATGGTCCCGGGAACTTGGCCAGGTCGAAGAGGGACTTAGGATCCCAGGGCAACGCTGTGGGCCTAGGGACAAAGCTATAAAAGGTCTAGGGTCACAGGCACTGTGGGCCTAGCGACGTACCTAGGGCTCAGAGAAAGCAGTAAAGGCCTCAGAGAATAAAATCAGGGTTTACGTACAGCACTGCATGCCTTGGAGGAAGGTAGATATGGGGTCTTTGGTTGGAGTAGCGCGCTGTAGCCCAGCACACGAGGAGAGCCGTATGGTGGGCCGGGGAGGTGAAGACACACACACACACGCACACAGAGGCGATGACAGCCGTGATGGAGGTCTGGACACTATACAAACATCCCAGACTATATAAGGGGTTCCGCAGGTGGATACCATCTCCTCACGTCACTCCTCCCGTCTTACTCCCCTTACAACCACGACCGCAACCACGACGACTACGACGATGAAGAAAGTACCGAGAGGGAACGACCGATGTAATGACGGAGACTAAACGACAGCGGTGGAAATCTAAATAACAGACAGACAACGAAGAAAACGACAAAAAAAAAAAAAAAACAGGACCAATAACGACAGACCTAACGACAGCCGTGACATCGTAGGCGTTGACTAGGTGGTCACCAAATTCAAAAGACGACAACAGCGACAGGAGAAATGGAGAACATCAGGTAAGAAGACGCTGATAATCAAGACCCAGCGACAACAGGGAGATGATTAAGAGCGTGTGTCAGTCGAGGAGGTGGGAATCTCTGCTGATGAGGGAGGTTCCTGTGTGTGTGTGTGTGTGTGTGTGTGTGTCTAGGGAGCGTGGTTTGGGACGAGGGTGTGACAATACAGGGAGGGGAGCGGGAGTCTGACGCAGGTCGAGAGGGGGTGGGGGAGAAGGAAAATCCTGGTGAAACATTCCTCCGTTGCTTACCTCCCGTTCAATCTGTTGGCGTTAAAGGGTAAGCGTGGACACCCCCTAGGCATATGAGGACCTGCAGTAGCCGATGAATAACCTGTGGCGCCTCTCTCTCTCCACCTTGATGGATGGATAGGCAGCTCCTGTTATCAATATAACAGTACGTGGAGGACCTGACAGGTCGATCGTATCTGGGAGACTCGTTCAGACCCCACAGGGCTGGAATGAAGCTCCCATATCAAGCGTTCTATTATTTTCCACTGGAGTTGAACGTCCTCTCTCGTATAGCACGGTGAGTTCAAGGCGTTCTGGAAGATCTGGAGATATACCTCGGCTCCTACGTTATCTCAGCGCGAGAGAGAAGAGAGAAAATCGGGGAAGAACGGATGGGGTGACGTGGTGATTAATTTTTCTATGTGTGTATACAGGTAGACAAGGCATCACTAACAAGGGCTCGCCAACGAACAGCTCTGCCTCTACGGACACAGAAAACGCTGATTTACAGCTTCCACGGTCTAATTTGCATAACATTCTTACGTAGATGTTCCTAGAATCATATAAATATTCGGCGAGATTCCGCTGCATTTCGTCTACCAGTTCAGGAAGAGGATTCAGAACATTTCCGCAAAATGCGAAGAGAAGCTTATATGAATTCGCTGACGACTTGAGTAAACAACTGATCTAAAGAAAATGGATTTTTTTTTCATACTTCTCAGGGAATTCTTGAGTAATATTCCACAAACATCAGAGGGAGAGTTTCCGGATGACCATCAAGTGTTTACAGAACAAACAACTGCGTCTATAACTACTTACCTTCACAACAAACACTTTATTTACAATAATCATCTCGTAATAAACAAATAAACACACAACTTCATCACTTTACTGCCAATGATAACACGCAATCACACCTCTCACTTGATGGCAAACAAACAAAACCCACCCACACAAATCCCCCTTCTTCCCACCCCTCCCCTCTCATCATTTCAAAGCAACCCACCCACACCCCAGCCTCCCCGCAGCCAGCAAACACAAACAAGCGCCTGAGACAGCCCGCCCGCTCGTAAGCCACAAGCCATTAAAGATGGGCGCGATGAGGTACATAGAGCCGAGCCTGGCACCCTATCCATCTTCCATAGACACCGACCGATTACTGGGAGGGCGTGGGTGTGGCTATGCTCTTCCCGGGGGGGAACAAGTGTCCGTCTGGCCCAGGTTAACAGGTTGGTGGGAGTGCAGGCAGCGCCACTGAGTGTGGAGAATAAGGTCAGACTGGAGAGAGAGTGTCTTTAGGTGGTGACAGGTGTATGTAACACCTGGGAAGACTGATCTAGGTGGAAGACAGTGTTGGGTGTGTATTAAGGGTGTTTCTGGGTGTAGCGGTTCGTACGGTGGTGTGGAGAGAGGTGCTGGGCACCGGGACTGGTTGTCGTGTGGTGGAAGGTGTCACGCAGAAGTTGTATTGTCATGAGGACTGTAGTAATGAATGTTAGAAGAAGAAGAGGAAGAAGAAGAAGAAGGAGGAGGATGAAGAAGAAGAAGAAGAAGGAAGAGGATGAAGAAGAAGAAGAAGAAGAAGAAGAAGAAGAAGAAGAAGAAAAAGAAGAGGAAGAGCAGGAGGAGGAGAAGGACGAAAGAAGAAGAAATGGAAGGATAATAATAATTAATAATAATATTACTACTACTACTACTACTAATAATAATAATAATAATAATAATCAGCAAAGGCAGGAGAAGGAACAGTAGGAGGGAAATATTTAGGGTCGAGCTGGAGCCCTGGTAATTACCCTGTGTGTATTCTGGGGCCTAATAGAGACTGGGGAGGTTGAGCGGGTCCTTCCCCCAGGAGCAGTGTGCCCAGATAAAAGATAACCTCATAGCTAAGCGGATGAAGGGATTAGGGGGTGGGGGTTCACCCCTTTGGAGGGAACGGGGCGCATTAGGCCTGCGGGAGACGTTGATTTCTTCATTTCGCGAAATTTGTTTTACTTCATCACTCCACGGAGGTGTGGTCAGGTGGTGTTGGTGCAAGATGTGGTGGTACGTGGGTGAATGGTGGCAGTGGTTGTGGGTGGGTGGGTGGCGACCAGGTGGTTGAGGCGGTAGTGAATAACTCTATGGTGGGTGTCCACATGATAGATGATATCTATAAAGGTCGGCCGTACGGTGGAAAGGGGGCGAGGAGGGTCTCTCTCTCTCTCTCTCTCTCTCTCTCTCTCTCTCTCTCTCTCTCTCTCTTTCAGCTACCGTGGACCCTTGTGTTCAACTACTTCAGAAAAGGTATCATCTGCGAGACCAGCGCCCTTTCTTATACAAAAACATGAATATATAAATAGATTAATAAATAAATGAATCAAGATAAGATAAAACGCGAAAAACGTCGGAAAGTCTATATCTCTCTGATGCCTTGTCCTAATAGCGGAGGTTACTAATGCCCGGGAGTGTGGTGAAACCTGAGAACACCGTCGACGAGGTACTGACACCGAAACCAACCGACCGCGTAGCACAATGCGTCCCACTGTTGGTGTATTATATGCCAGTGCATACACACTACACCCGGAAATTACACTTATAAAGCGATTTGGAAACACACAAGCGGGGCAGAAGTAAGCGGGAGAATATTTCTTTAAACTCGAGTGTATGAATCTTTCTTCCTGGGATTATTTGTGACTTCAGGTGTGACATCAGCTGTCAGGTTACACCAGTCCTAACTGAGACTAGGTTTCGTAGGGGCCTGGCTAACCCCACTGTGTGTGAGATATCATTTCTCTACGAATTAAAACACATAAACACTTATTCGTATTTACCACCAGGATATATAGAAAAAAGGCAAACACACAGATACAGGCGCCGAATATCTTTGGCTCTGAGATATACGATTCATTATCAAATGCCTGAGTCCTGTATTCGTATTCTGCACCTCATCCTCTAATCAGCACCTTCCCAACGCCAATACATCATCCCTGAAGGACTTCGAGCGCGGGAGGAGTCCACCTTAGCTGCCATCTCTCCCTGAAGCCATTCCTGTGGTTCCTCTCCGCACTCACAGACGTCCCTCCTTAGAGCCACTCCTGTGGGTCGTCTCCTCCACACTCACAGACCGATGCGCGCCTCGCCCATAATACTCTTCCGCTTCATTACTCTCAGTTTCTCTCAAGGATTTCCACTTGGACAGACAGCCTTCGCCGCTGTCAGTCCAATTACACGCTTCATTATCTGGCGCTGTGCAAGAAAATCTTAGACGCTAAAACAGTTCAAGAAAAGACATAATCAATAAGACTTAACAGGAAGACAAAATCCGCAAGACTTTAAAAGAAGAACATGATATCGAGACTTATCATGAGGATATAATCCGGAAGACTTAAATGAATGAAATAAACTATGACTAAACAGACATTCAAAATATCTAAGCCTTAAAAGTGAGGCAGATATGTGCTGCAAGGATTAATAGGTAGACACAATTTTCAAGCCTTTACAGGAGTACAAAATCTTCAAGCCTTAAGAGGAAGACACATCTGAAAGACTTACAAGCTGAAATAATGGTCAATTCTGACTTAACAGCATGACCTGTAAAATAACGAGGGTTTCCACACAAACACGTTCAACAGAAGCAGAAGCCACTTATCAAGTCTGCAACAGACGGAGTTCGGAGTCTTGGAACCTTTCCCAGGCACAGACAGAAGCGGCCTCAAAAATTCATCGATAAAAAGATTGGGGGTCAGCTACGGAAGCCCTTGGACCTTTCCAAGTCACGAGACCTTCGGAACTTCCCATGCCAGGCAACAAGTCCTCCCACTGACTTACACTGAACGTTTCCGGCAAAGCAAGAGCGCTGAGACCTTCTTAAGACATAAAAGAGACACACTAACTTTCTCTGGCGAAAACGGGAGCTTTAGGTCTCCACAGGTCAAGGCAGCGAGACCCCAGAGTAAGACTATGGACCCCAGACCAACACAGTGGTCCCCAGGCTTTTCCATGAAAAGAAAGGAACCCCAGGACTTCTTCAAGACAAGAGCAAAGTCTTTAAAAACCTTATCAGAGCAAAGTAGTGACAATTATAAGACTTGAGGTTCTAAGACCTTTTCTGTCGAAGACGTGGACGTCTTTACCCCAGTCCTTAGAGGTAGGCAGAGGTCGCTGGTTTCCCTCCGCTACTTCACAACCAACTGCCTGATGTCTGACACGACAATAAACTAAATAACATTCCCTTACTGTTGAGTTGTGCCTCGAAGGCTGGTCATATGAAGATAGAGAGAAAAAAAGATGTTAGAGGAAGAAAGGTGACCATGAAGACCAGAAACGTGGCCAAGCAAAAAACGAAGGAGGAGGTAGAAGCGGTGGCGGCGGCGGTGGCGGTGGTAGTGTCTTACCACAGAAGCCACATTAGCCCACCGTCAGTAAACCCTTCCTTATTCCCCGCGGGAACTAATCGCCAGCTTCGGCGGGAATGGAGACTCGCCCACCTCAGGGAGATAGCGGAAGGGCGGAGGAAAGACAGATCCATAACCTCTCCTGCCTCTTCCAGCAAGCTGGGTCTCTCCAGTCCAGTTCCACGAGCGACGAGACGTGAGGTAACGCGCCTCTCTGGAGGTCCGCCGAGAGCGAAGAGCAACACGTAGGAGAGGTCCTTACAGCACTGTCTTGGGCCATGACACATGGCGAATAATCAATTTAGGACAGAGGGACGGTCAGGCGGAACGAGCGTGCTGGAGGTCCGCCCATCTGCGTCAGGTGAAGACTGGCGAGGGAGGGAAGATAGGTGGAGAAGATGGGGCCGCTGGAAGGTATGGGAGAAAGAGGAAAAGATGATAGGCAGAGGAGGATGATAACAGGGAGGACGATAAAGGCTAAAAGCAGGTATGAGATTTACGGAACTACGCCCCACCTGGACAGGCGTGTGGGCGTAGATGGGCGTAGTCTCAGTGGCTCACACACACATGCACACGCACACACACACACACACACACACACACACACACACACACACACACACACGCACACACACACACACACACACTGCTTGATAATGCAGGCTGAATGGAGAGAGTTCTGCCCGCATTTGTCATACACGCTCGGCAAAGCTGGTGGCAAATTTAATCTCTAAAGAGATCTTTTGCTGTCCAGGACCTGTTGGCAAGATTAAACTTACACCGTCAACTTTAGTTATACTGCAAGAGCAGTGGCTGTTGAGGGTCATCTGATGGCCCAGGACGGGTCCAGCACACCGCATTACCAGGGTAGTCCTCCACTCCCTGAAGACGGTAGCAGGACGTTACCAAGCTGGATATGTTGGCCTGGCCTTTGACGTGATCCTTAGTGGTTACGTCTGTGGCCGAACCATCTGACCCAAGACTTGTGCGTGCCGTCGTGCTCAAGGGCCGTACCAGTGTGTTAAAGGGCTGTAATGTCGTGATCAAGGGTTTGTAACGTTTTGCTCAAGGGTCATACCAATGTGTCCAAGGGCTGAAAGTCGTGCTCAAGGGTCGTTCCGTAAGGCTCGAGGGTCGTATCATCGTGACTAAGGGGCTAAACGACCTAAGATAAACCTGCTGGGGTCGTTTTAAAAACATGTCAAGTCACTTGTTGTATAAAGTACCATACGTAACCTTAGTTCCTCTGAGAGAAACCATTACTCTAAATAAATTCAAAGCTACGTACAGTAATCAAAACTAATCACCTTCCAAGGTAATCAGAATCCACTGACGACCGGCTCCATTATCAAGTCTTGCAGGTAACAGGATACTCTAATGAGTTACTCCGGAAGGCCAGTTCCCTGTGAACCACAATTTGGCCCATTCCTTTACAACCATATCGAAGCATCTTCTTGTGGTCTTAGTAATTACAAAGCTGTTGATGATGGTCTGAAGGGTCAATTATATTCCTGCTGTGGATACCAATACAGATTATGGCCCAAATTAGTGAACATCCCTTTAGATGTAATACCTATAATCAGGTACATCATTCATCCCACGAACTGGTGATTACCTGACGTAATTAGACCTCCACGTATGTTTAGGCTCTCCGGTAGTAGAGTTAGGATCAAACAGCACGAAACACCATTCGTAAAACAACACCCACTAACCAGCCAACAACTGAGGCTGTTGTCCTACCTGAACTTGGCATAACACTCGACCCTATCAGTCTGGGACACAAACCCTTGTGGTTTTATTACCTATTTCTATGAAAGGAAAAAAACCCTTTCGTCTACGGTCTGCTGGTATTTTCATTAAGGCTGCTCTCCTGCAACCCGCCTCCTCCTCTGTCTTCTTCATTCCTCTGACCCAATCAACATTTGTCCGACTGCCCTTTTTTTACCCAAGGATAACTGCCTTACAAACAGAGGCTCCGTCAAAATCCTTAATAACTACGTTGAATATAATGCACTCAATCTTCACTTATTACAAGTCCATGGTGCGTCCTCACCCTGAATATCATGTTCAGTTTGATCACTCTTCTTTAAAGATAGACATAGATAGAATCAGGAGAGCACAGAGGCGAGCTACCAAGACGATTCTCGGACTGAAAAACAATCCTGAGAGACGCCTACACGACTTCTGAGTTGTTTAGCATTGAACAGAAGTTATTAAGAGGAAATGCAATGCAGGAATCACAAATTATAATCAAAGGCTTTCATAACCTCGATTTAAGAAGTTACTTTAGGATATATTTGTCTGAATTTACTTGCAAAATGAATATAAATTTGTGGGCAAACGAGGCAAAGTACTTTTTTCTTGAACAAGTGAACAAGATTGTAGGATAGGAAGCAGCACCATAACCACGCTTTGTACCAGACTTTATAATTCCTTCGCTTTATCTCCACTACTGATAGTGTTTACACCACCTTAGTTACATTTAGAGCTCACAGATACTTGATTCATCTGTCTGTTTGTTTGCTCTTACCACACTAACGTCTGAGCTTCTGGTGTCTCCATCACTAACAGTCCCGAATGGATCCGACGGTCTCCTGCTGTTAAGGAGTCAGTCATTCATCATACACTGGTAGACACAAGAGCATGACAAGGAATATACCGCAGTCGTATGCTCCTCCCCTATTCTTCTGCCCTTTCCTCTTCTAAGAAAAGCAAGATAATAAAGAAGTTTCAGAAAACCTTAAGACCTGACATTCATTCAATGGACTGCTTGTCAACTCCCAACTTCGCCCCATCTCACTTGTTCTGAGGCAACTTACCAACGTCCAATCAGGGACAGTTAGTTAGTTATATTTTTATATGGTCATGGCGCACCCTAAATAACTTCACAGAACTTGTTCATTTTGAAATCAGAAACACCATTTAAGACAAGCTTTACTTATTACTCTAAATAAGAAAAGTCCCATAATATCTTTATTACCCATTCATAACTGAATCTCATCACAGAGAAATATGATCTACAATATGGTAAGATAAGGAAGGCCTTGATAACGTCTTGAAATAAACGATAGTCCAGAACATGAGTGGATTACAAAACCCTTAGAGTAAATTGATTATCACAGAAGGAATAAATCCCTGGTAATACTTGCAGCTTTCGCCCTACAGGTGTTGGAAAAATCTATAACCGTCTCTTCTGTCTCCGTCTTCCCTGACCTCCACCCGAGCCGCCGTCTCAACCGGTCCCAGCCCCGCCCGTCCACTTACCGTCCAATATCTGTCCATCCGCAGCCCCGGCCAATTAGCTATTCAGAGCCCGTGATGACGGCCAACACGACATAAACCCCAGCCTCCTCCTCCCTCCAGCCAGCCCTAGTAGTACTGGCCCAGCCTCCCCAGTCGCCCGTCCCCAGGCACTCCTACTCCGCCAGCCGAACCTTAAACACCACAATTCTGACTTATCAAGCTCCATCTACCACCACCACCACCACCCCACCACCACTACTACTACTACGACTACGACGACGACAACTATTACTACAATTACTGGTACTCCTGCTCCTGCTGTAACAACAACAACTACAACTGCTACTGCCAATAATAATGATAACAATAACAGACTATACCAGAATTGAGGGAGCATTTCAACCCTCCCTAGCAGGTGCACTCAGCCTCGGTAACCCTGACCTATACTTCACCAAGAACTTTGCCCTCAACGGAACACGGATTTCACGATCTCCTGTAGTACCCTCATGGGAAGCTCTATAAGGATACAGCCAAACCAAACCTCATGTGAAATCCTCTCCCTGGCCTCACTGACCAACCTCACCATATCTCTTCGCTGGCAACGAAGCCTCTCACAGACTCCTGATCCTCAGCAGCGCTACAGAAATAACACATCCTTCCTCCGTATGGCAATCCTAAAGTGTCGGCTACTGACGCTACGGAAAGGGTGGCCGGGAGACCCGAATATTAAAGAGGCAAATACACAGACCACGAGAGGAATGACATGCTCTGTGTACTGGATAATGTGAATCGCAGTTCAGACGAAGATGCGTGTTGTTTATTAAGTGTTCTTGTGTCATTAGTATGTGTGCCTTTGTCTGTAATTACGGCTTGCAGAATAGGTACGTAGGAGTCAATGGGAGGGCCAGACAACAGAATACTTATTGGTTCATGACGAGGTTATATCTGCTGGAGGACAGTAAGAGTATTATAGATTCCTAATTCATAGAGATGGAGTCGGATAGAGATCTACATTCGCCGTTTTCGTTGCGTACAGGACCACGTCTCCGTGAGGGAGTGTGTGTGTGCCTGAGCTACCGCGAAGTAAGATGACCCACGGAAGGGACACCTAAATAGGTCATCTCCGCCCGGTCCTCCGTTATGGAAGGTAGTCAGGCGGGGGTTTCCATTCACCAGCACCTTCGGTATGCCCCCAGCCTACCGTGCGTTACTCCTGTATGCACTACACAGACGCAACACACAGCAGACTATAAATTCCGTGCTGTTGACAGCCATATTTACCAGCATAAACACTCCCTGCTCCCCTAACGCGCACAATCCCTTCCATCTAGGATCGTGATCACAATCCCTTTTCGCATCACTTTACGTACACAAACGCTTGCGCCTCCCATCACTTTACGTGCACAGCCCCCCACACACATATCGCCTCAAGTGCACACCACCCGACCAGGTGGTCTACCAGTTGGAGCTCAGTTCCGCCAGGTAGACCAGGAGGGCCGTCCAAAGGGTTCCGATCAGGTTTCCAGAGAGAGTTGAGGCGCTGGGGGAATTAAGTGAGGGACTTTGAAGACTTCGGGTCTTACGGGAATGCAGGATGAGTCTCTCTTAATGGAAGCGTCTTGGGAAGGCTCAGGGGGTCGTCCAGCAAACATCACTTCCACATTAACCAGGTCTGGAAGATGAAGTAAAGCTTCCAGAACCTTCGTGTTTGTGGTTTGTCTTAAGAGGCGAGTGACATGGTTTCGACATTACTGTTATATGGAAGGGCGAGGGTGAGAGGCAACAGGTCTGGAGGACTGGGTATGTGGAGCTGAAGGTGGGTATACCTCCCGAGGTCTTCTACCCCTGCATTTCGAGGGCTGTCTTTCTACCCCTACAGTTGCTGGGTTGGGTCTTTGGCCGACCAGGCTGTTGGATGCTGCGGCGCACTGGCATACGTAATCACCACGCCTGGCTGGTCGAGTACATTTTGTGAGTCAGGGCCTTTTTTCGAAGGGGCAACTGTTGCCTTGTTTTGTTCAGTGACACTTTTTCCCCGCTTAACAGCAAGTTCTTTTTAGTGACCCGGAGGAAGACTTTGTTTAAGTCTGTGTGTAGTTTCTCAGTGTCTGCGGAGGGGCGAGGGAGGTAAGACTCACTAGATATCAACAACGTCGATAAATTAAAGTTCATGCTATCATTAAAAATCAGTCTGATGTTTTCACAATGCAGCTCTCTCTCTCTCTCTCTCTCTCTCTCTCTCTCTCTCTCTCTCTCTCTCTCTCTAGGAGTGAGAGCGGGGAGAGGGCGTGGGAGAGGAAGTAACAGACGATGAAGGTTGAAGCGGTCGACACACTAATATTGTTAAAGCCTTCTGGGGTAAGAGGAAAGTCACTCGGACGCTCCTAATGAAATTGTAGCCTGGCGGTTGGTGTCTGGCCCCAGCCCGGAGACGTTCGGCAAAATCATCTTAAAAGTTTCAGTTTATCCTCACATATTGGGGCTTCCCACGAGGAAAGACAGGTAAGCTGCAGACTTGAGTAAAGCATTAGCTATCTTTGCATGGCTAAATTACAAACACAACCGTAAAGAGAACAGACTTCTAACTCCTTCTGTAGTGGAGAGATTTTGTAACACTGTCACTCGAAAATAGTCTCCTGCTAGAATGACAGCCACAGGATACTGTAAAACTTTACCATTGAAATTGAAAACTACAATAACTACAATGACATCAGTATAAGAATAGGAGGTCCAAAGATGATTAATACACTGGAGAAGCATAAAGGAATTGCATGAAAGACATGCGTCATTTGCAGTGCACCCTAGTTACTGTTGACACCCATTTTTTTTAATAAAATTAAGACAGGCGAAATCCAAATTAGTCTGTGGGTCGTTTACCAGTCAATTCTTCAGATTTTGAGAGACAACTGTACGAAAAGTCACGAGTCTGTACTGGGCCGTACGGGTCGGGTCAGACCTGGTTGCTGGTGTTGGGGAGGGCGGCAGTGGAGGGGTGGTGGTGAAGACGGATGGTGGAGGAAATTTGTGATGGAATGGTTGCCCAGGACTCACCACAGGATGAGGGTGGAATTTTGACCACAATGCTCTCTCTCTCTCTCTCTCTCTCTCTCCCTCTCTCTCTCTCTCCCTCTCTCTATCTCTCTCTCACAGGCAGCCACCGAGCAGGGAGGCACTGCTACCTGGGTATCGGAAGCCAGAAGAAGAGGAAAAATAAAGAAAGACTTCAGTGGCTGTTAGGTTCCATTCCCTGGTCGAGGTAACTGTCTTTTTTTTTTTCTGCCGCACGTGCACTTGGTTCAGTTCAACAAACCTCAAAAACACTCGACAAACCGTACGTCACATGACTAAGATTTTCCTGCGGTGAGCGTTACGCGTTACTCCTGACGCTCTCTCTCTCTCTCTCTCTCTCTCTCTCTCTCTCTCTCTCTCGACCACTTCTCTATAAAACTTAGTTGGGCCTTCAGTGCCCTCTCCCACGTCTCCCTACGGACACGCAGTACATGCTGAGGTCCGCCCTACGGAGGATTACACCAGGTGATTTAAATCCATAGGCTGGTGACGTGAGACCCGGATTTCTGGGTATTAATTTGACAGCTATGAGGCCCTAATTCATTGTAAGCCCCCGGCGGGCCCTCTCTGCATAAACTAAAAGGTCGAGGAACACCGGCCTGGTGGGCCGGTCAAGGCCTCCCGGAATCCCCAGATGTCGTCTGATCCCACGTCCTCGCTCTCTGGATAAAGGACCCCAGTGTCTGTAAATGGGTTTCACCGAGGGGGGAAAAAAGGTGAGGCGGATGGACTAATTCAGCATGTGAAAGCTTACGCCGCCGGAGGGGTAGGTAATAACAAAGGGATCGTGTCAGTGTTTGCGATTTGGATTTTAGGATATGCTGACGACACTGAGAAGGATGGAGGCATCTCGTGTGGTGGACGGACGTGAGCGTCACAATCTGTTGTGTGTCGTAGCTGACGAACCAAACTGTGGTGAGGCATCAGGCTGAGAGGAGAGAGAAGGGGGCTTTAAAAGGACTCAGAGAGGCAAGACTTTAAGATAATTCAAATACACCTCGTAATTAAAGAGACTTGGAATGAGATTTAACACGTAACATTCCCTCCTAAGGACTTGCCTTTTACATACTGTCAGTATCTATATCTCAACATTACTCCCGTCTCTATTGGTCATATTTCCTGATACTATTGTGGTACACCATAAAATCAATAATAACATGATGCCTCCTCTGGCAGAATCTCTGGGTATACAAGACGGGGTTTTTGCGTCCAGAACTTGCAGTATTGAATATGTTGTCCAGTATAGCCTAGTCACAAAAGTTGTGAGACGCTCTTGATCGAAACTGCACTGAGCCCACTGTCTCAACAGTTATATACTTTTCAGTACGGATATATCGCAGTGTTTCATTCTTATCGTTCCGTTGAGTGCTGGGGATAATCCTCAGTTAGGATAACTCTTTCCCATCTGTGTTCCAGGGAACAGTGTCTCTGTGATTCATCCCTCACAGCATTTGTGATGTCCTGACTGATTCACTTCCGACTGGGAAAGTTTTCTGCGCACACTCTACCTCTGCGCTTATTTCACCTTAAAACATGAGTCAGTACACAACAGCATCTTAGTATGGACAGCATAGCTAAAAAAAAAAAAAAAAGCAAACCACTGAACTTTGCCTTTCTCGATTTACATGTTCATAGAGAATGCAGGCTAATACGTTTTCTTCAGGAAGACCGGCTGTTTTGTTGTGCATGCTGAAGGTAAGATCATCTGATCTGATTATTCCTAGATCCTTTACCATTCTCCTTCAAATCCATCAGCAAACATACACACAAAGAACGACAAAAAAGAAACATTTTCAATGTTATTGGCATATCTATGGTACTGGATCACAATCTGGACCTGAGGAGCTTTATCAACCGACCCTCAGAGGTTGATCATACTTTCCTTAGGACGTGAGAGCCTTGGAACTCAAAAGTCCAGGGTGAAGAACGTTCACCTCCCAAGCCTTGCGATTCAAGATGTAACTTATGGCTCAGTTCAAGAGCCTCAATAAACATTCATTTCTTCTTTCTCATAATTTCCCACTCTGATAATCTTCGTCCAGTAATAATTTTCTCGCTTGGGCAATTATCTCGACAGACTGGTCTTAACATCTGCCCCAAGAATGACGTCATAACACCACCACGCATGATGTACTGCGCAAGAGCCTGTTATTTCTCCTTAAGTAAGATGATTACCGAGAGTGCTGGCGATTTCAACGAGACGTGAATAGTGATCTTTACCTTCCTCTGAGAGGCGGCGCTGACGGAGGAGATGGTGGCGCTGGCGAGGAACTATGACTTAACCACTTTGATCGTAACTACACCCTTCATTTTACCTTACCTCTTCTTTCCTTAACACTCTCTCCATCATAAACAATCACAATGCAAGCCTTCATCTACATCTTCACTTGCCACCCTCGCCTACAACCTCAATAGTCTTTCTCGTTCATAACCTCACCGGCCAACCTCATCTACAACTTAACCTCCCTCCCTCCTCTATAACCTGACCATCCTCCCCATTATCTACTCCCTTCCTCACCTCAGTCCTTCCTCAATCCGTCTACAACTTCCTCCCTTCCCATAACCTCCCTCCCGTCACAACCCATCTCTTTCCTCCATAACTTCTCTTCCTCCCCGACATCCTCCCCGTTCCCCTTTCTCTCTCCCTCTGACTCATAGCCCCACCCCTCATTTATAACCTCCCTGCCCTAATTCTCTCTTTTACCCACCTACACGGAGTTCCCTTACCTTCCCTTACCGTACCAGCGTCTTGCAGTCTCTACCTTGGTTCGAACTTCAGCCACAAAATAAGAATAAGAAAATTACCTTAATGAGAGGAGGACAGTAATTACAAATCCAACCAGTGCAACTCTTACTACAATAAACTTAATCTATAACCACTCCACCTTTATTAAATATTGGTAATAAACTTAATGAGATAGAAATACCATTCAGTTCTCTATTACACTTAGATTTATCGCCCGCTTGTGGGTTCCATAATCAATAGTGCATTCACCAGTCAACAGGAATGCATTAGCCGTGGCAGTAACATAATAAAGAAGGGGAAGTTATTGCCACAAACAAACACCAAGCATTTAATTATGCAAATCATTACTGCACATCAACATATACGTCAAGCGGTAATGCTGGTAACTGCTGGTTGAAAGGATTAATTAATCTTATGCATGCAAACCAATCGTTTGATTCTTTCTCTTTTTTTCTCCCCCCCCCCAAGCGCTGCAGAATCATTTGTCACTCGTATAAGGAGTAACATGATACAGACAAGGTCCTCACCCACATGAGTCCATGAGTCAGGCGTCCTGGACCTGCCTCATCTCCATTACTCATCCACTCATCACTCTTTTCTTCTCTTCTGTACACATAACGTTGGGCTATAATTAACATGCTTATCAAAATAAACAAAACAAATACTTATCCTTTCTATAAGCGATTTAGAATGTTATCAGTGCCGGTGTAAGACACTGTAACCTAAGACCAATACAGTGGATAACAGCAGAAATCTTCACCACGTAACATTACACATATAACCTGGTGGCGTGAATGACGGGTGTGTGTGTGTGTATGTGTGTGTGTGTGTGTGTCTTTTGCCCCCCCCCCCCCCCACAGCCCAAGCTGGTTCCAGGCTGCTGGGATGGGTCGTTGGTCGACCTGCATCAGCCAACGACCGCTTACTGCTTCCACAAACTCCACACACCCCATTACCAATAACGACATTAAACGACCAGTAACACAACATTCGAAGTCATTACTAACACAAGAACTCAACTGACCAATTAAGGAACGTCAACCAACTGCTGCAACACAAACAGCATAAAGAAAACTATCCACTCAAACCAAAATAAACACCAGCCATGACCACAGTCTCTGAGTCACAGGTAAGGCAGTAAACCAAACCACAATAACTTATACACTTTAAAAGGTGTAACGAGATCCCCAAATTACTCGATTGTGGTCACGAACCTGAACACGGATCGGTCACCACCGCAAACCAACCACGCGACACCACAGAAACTACGACCAGAACAACCACGGATCCCCAGACACACACGTGTTTCCTTCCCTGAACCACCACCACCACCATCGCTTTCCACCACAACAGTGCCAGCTGTCCACACTTTACCACCACCGGTTTACCACACTACCGCCACAAACCACCACTACACACCACCATCCTCCTGGGCTGGCCCGTGCACTCTGGGGTTGGCTGACTAGTCGGCCATGTCTCTCTCTCAACAATTACCTGTGGCACAAAAAGAGCCCGGGTCGTGCCGGTCATATTATATACACCATCGCGAGGAACCAGCGGCAAAAACAAGCAGTACACACCGAGGCATGTGGGAGGTCCAGCCCTCCTTATTTGTTGTTATGGCTAACAACACCCGCCCACGGGCACAACACAGTCCTATGACACCCACTCCCCTAAGGATGAAGCTCCCTCGGTATCAGTTTGCTTGCGAGGGCTCCAGTGCCCTCGAGACTATTGCTAATTGTTAATCCCAGGGTCTACACTCCGTCCATTAAGAGCGAGGACACTAGATAATTATCTCTGAGGTATAATGACACGATTAAGACGTCAACATGTGATATACATCACCAAGATGTTTATCTTCGCCGAGGGGATGTCATCGCCGCCTTCCCACTCATGACACCGAGCCTCAAGGCTATCTTACCCTTAGACATTATGACCTCAACACAGCTTAGGTGGCAAGAGCAATCCCCTGACGTTCCAATATGTGGGTTTTTCTTTGGGAGGGATTCTCATAATCATGTACACAAAAAGGATTTCCCGTCCCTGCCCACCTTGCAGTTACCTTGGACTGGCCTTCAGGGGTTTTCTACCCCTACTGGTCAGGCTGGACACCTGCTCACCTTTGCATTCGGAGAAGGTTTGACCCACAACAAAGGCTGTGCAGTGACAAGGCAAATTTCCAAGAAGGACTTACCCCGACTCGGTAAATGCTTCTGAAAAAACTCATTACCTGCTAAAGTATAATATAATATGTACCTCACCCTGATATCAGTTCACTTAAGTGCACCATTAAAACCTTCTACATGATGAAATTATACGGAGATGGTTCCCTCCAACGAAAACATTCATCATCATTAAGTCTTAATTCCATGTTTTGGATTAGGCACATACAGCCTCTCGCATCTCTCATACGCATCCTCAACCGGAGCCCAGTGGGTTTAAGTGATACATGAACTGCTACACTTATAAAAAAACGCTTCTTAACTACATCCCTCCGCACACAAACTTATGCAAGACGAGCGTCTTCGTTCACACCATCCCTATATGCACAAAATGCTTCCATTGCGTCCATTCTCCAGCTATTCCTCAGACGTCCTCAAATGAAATACAGCATCTCAGAAATATGATCAGTATTTCGGGTCTACCATATGAATACAAAAATTCCGATGATATGCAAATCATAAATGCTCCACAAGAGCGTCTCTTCATAAAATAAATACAATAATGTAAGTCAGAAATGATCTCACTTGTATGTATACCAGCAATACACCCTACTAAACAACACCCACGTCTCAAAACCCGTCATACAATAACCACTTGACCCTCACAAAGATGTATCCAACCAAGGTCAGCTGTATTATAAATCTCTTGCACTGACATCATCATAAATTCTAACTTCCATTCGACCATGCCAGGCAGCATATGGCTGGCCCTCAACACTCAAGTGGATGATAGCTGACCCTCACCTCTCAAGGGGAGGAGGTTACCCAACGCTCACCACTAAAGGGGAGGGGAGGTTAGCTGACCCTCATCACTCATGGGGAGAATAACTGACCCTCAGCACTCATGAGGAGGTTAGCTGACCCTCAGCACTCATGGGGAAGTTAGCTGACCCTCAGAACTCATGGGGAGTTTAGCTGACCCTCAAGTGGCAATTTAGGCAAAGTAACCCAGCGAACCTTAGAGCCGCGCCTTCACCAAGTCATAATCTCACTAGTCGGTCACACACGTTCCCAGAGACCATCCATTACACTCCCACATATAATTAGTGTAATTAACAGACTTCCCAGAGCATGGGCCGTGACGTTAGCCACTCATTATATATAATTTAGATCACACACCTGTAATTTCTCGACCTCATCTCGAGAGCAACGGATGGGTAAACATTTCTCGAAAAAACAAAGTAAGTGAAATAACAGACAAAGCTTCGAGACAAACGAAGCTTTCTCATATAGTATCTTGAACTATCTTCGAGACAAACGAAGCTTACTCATATAGCAACTTGACCTAGGTTCGAGATAAAACGAGGCTTTCTCATATAGCAAGTTGAACTATCCTCGAGGCAAACGAAGCTTTCTCAAACAGTAATTCGAGCTAAAGGTTCGAGACAAACGGCACTTTCGTATACAGTAACTCGACCCAAAGGATAGAACATGCGAAGCTTTCTCGTATAGTAATCTAAACCTAGGGTTCGAGACAAGCGAGGTATTCTTTTACAGTAACACGAACCAAATCTCCATAAATGTAGATCATAAGCGCCCCACATATGCCACTACAACGACAACAACTGCCACTATAACAACAACATCGTAAAATCAAATCACCCAACACAGCAATAATGGTTGGGGGTCCCTTAACATAACCTGCCACTGAATGCTCATTTACGACTTCGAGTCTTTTCTTATTGGGATATAAACTAACACCACGATAAACATGAGCACTCAAAAGTCCCCCTTTACCCCCCTACAAGAGCTAATATATCAATCTAAAGCTACGCATGAAATTTAAATATAGCGTTTGCAAGTGGAAAGTGTCCCACACGGCTACTTTAGCTTTCAACATGTGTCTCGGTAGAAGCAGGAGGGCGTCGCCACACCCACACCATGGTCATATATGAGGACGGCCATTATTCTATTTCCCAGCCCTACAATCTCCATAAACAAGAAACAAGATGAGCAGAGGGTAGGCTGGATGTTGGGGGCGGGGACAGAAGGGGGACGGGGATAGGAAGGATGGGGATTTGAAGGATGAGGTAGGAGGGGTAGAAGGATAATGGGGAGGGGTGGGCATGAAGGAAACTGAGGGAGAGGAGAGAGAAGAGTTACAGGGTGGGGAGTATAATTATGGGAGAGACAGAAAACGGAAGACCTGACAATACCCGCGAGGTTATCTGCTGGAGGACTTAATTGTAACCTACATTCGTACAATATGCGGATGGAGATAGGATAGTAAATCAAAAGGTTCCTCCTCACCCACCACTCCCTACTGCACAATAGGTGGTAGAAATTTAGTTATGAACACTAAACAGTACATAGAAAGTACGCTAACATGGAAATTCTCTATGAAAGTATAACTGGAAAACACATTCTGGTCTACTCTCGGCTGCCGGATACTCCAGGATGCTGTGGGTAAGAAATATCTTACCCTTTAAGCTGTAAAGATAAAAATGAAGTTGAAATGCCTGCATATCGCACTGTTATTCTTAAACTGATTTATTCACTGGTAATCAGTATCATTAAAGTAAGTGTCCAGCCGTGACTCACACGTACTGATAACCTTCAATTTGAGATCACCTTCTGGCAGTTTATTCCTGTGTTCTTAAATCTTATCGTATAAGAAAATGAAGGAATTGTGGCGAGCTGGGGGAGATGGGAGGTAAATTACGGGTGAGGAAGAGGAATGAGGAGGATGAAAACTGTGGGGGGAAGAGGAGGATGAGTGTGGAGACAGGCGTGGTCCAGACTGGTAGATCCCCACACCCACGCGATGCCCACTTCACATGCAGATCGAACGCAGTTACAACGACACACACCGACGGTTGGCGTAACGAGGGAAGGGCGTCGTATATCTCTTGGAGGTGGCGGGATGAGAGAGGTTATCTGGCTGTGATAAACATCCCATCCTAGCTCTACCTCCTTAGCATACGAGGGGCATAAAGACTGCTGAATACTCGTTGAAGTCTCCGAGGGTCTTCTACCTCCACAGCCCGGGTTGGGTCCAAGCTAGCTGGGCTGGGTCGCTGGTCGACTAAGCTGTTGGAAGCCGCTGCCCCATATAGCCCCCACAGCCTGGATAGTCTGGTACACATTGTAGGTACTTGTCCAGTGCACTCTTGACCTTCAGTACCGTGCATCCCAAGCTGTTTCTAATGGTAGATGGCGGGTGTTGAAGAGTCTAGGGCCCCGGATGTTTAAGGTGTTCTCTCTTTTTGCATATCGCACCTCTGGTTTCAGAAGTATTGACTTACAAAGTCCTCCATGCCTGTCGTGTCAGTAGGATGTTATTTCCGAATGTAAGTACGTTGGGAACCATAACTTCTAAGGGTTTCCAAATATAGATGACAATATACCTTTCCCGTCTGCGCTTCAGGGAATACAGCCTCAGAGATTTCAGCCGTTCCTAGTAAATCAGTTCCTTTACTACATCAGTATGGGCTGTGAAAGATCTCTGAATACTTTCTAATTCCGCAATTTCGTCCTCCTTTTAGGGTGATGTCAGAACGAAACACTATTCAGTTCATGAAAGATGTATGTACGAGTAACTGACTATAGTGAAGCGACAGTCAAATTTATATGGTCGGAGGTGAGCCAAGTCATCTGGTCTCATCTGTTGCATAAATGTTACATGCAAATAAAATGCGATCTATCCAGAACTCACCTCCCACTAGATAATTACATGCATCTTTGGGAACTAACTCATAAAGTCTGCTTCCAAGCAGCTGGGGGGGGGGGGATGTTGTATAAAGGGAGTAATGATTTTTCTTCTGAGAGGCTATTTCACGATTCGCACCCAGTATGGAAAACTACTCCATCCTTCTATCGGCCAGAGTGGAATCCAAAACCCTCCATCTCATTAACACTCCAAGCATCACCTCTCCCCAACCCTCCCTCTCTGTCGGCCGTGATGTTCCTGTCTGTTGTACAGATATTATTTCTGTTGCTATTCTCGTGAGATGTCTTCGTGTAATCCTACCACTAATGATTGGATCCGTGACACGCGTCTGGCTGCTGCTTCTCAAGGTTTTTGTGTGAAGATAGGCCACTTGAGGATTGACCGTTATCATACCTACAAGAGATCATTTGTGGAATTCTCCTCCCTCTTTCACCTTTCTTTCTTCCTGTAATCTTTCTACTACTGATATCCAGGTCTAAAAACACCTCAAAAGCTCTATAATATATTTCTCCCTTGTCTTCTTTTTAAACTCTGCTTTCTTTCCCCCCAAGATGGCCATGACTGGGCCATGTCTTGCCCATTCCACGTCGGTCACTATAAAAAAGAACAGACAAACGACATAAGCGTCCTGCTGTGTGAACATTACTTATGTGTCCCAAGGCCAAAACTTATAATTTCACCCGGCAATAACTTTAGACTTAGAATTACAATTACTGAGTGAATGAAGATAATGAATCTTCTTCACCGTGATGGATTATTCTTGGGAGTTTTCTGGAGAACGTTCCAGCCCTCACGGTCAAGCAATGATTCCATCCTTAACATTAGGACGGCCCGTAAAAAGATTTGAATTTAATTCGACTATAGCACCGACATAAAACCAAATAAACGACATGCTAAGAGATATTTATGATCAAACGTAAACTTTAATGGCGATACCAAACAATTATAAAAGCATCACAAAGGAAATCTGATCCAAACTCAGAACTCCAACACAAGCTTTAAAGGTTCCAATAATTATGAAAGACCAGTCTTAAACTCCTTAAGGTAAAATTTATACTCGGGAAAAAAATAGATGAACGCATTTTATGATCGATAAAGATAGCAGAAACGTATCAATACTTTCGAAAACCGACAAAATAAATATGCGGGAGGGCCAGACTGCCTGGTCAGCAGGTGTTACCAGCGGCCCTAGACTAAAATTGGTAATACTGGAATATATTACCACATGAGGGAAGAATCCGCCCGGCCGGTGTTTCCATCTCTTCTGACCCCTCTCTCTTCCTCCATCCCTTTATGTTCTCCCATTTCTCCCTCTCGTAAAACCATCTCCCTCCCTTTTTCCTCCACTCCTTCTTCTGGTCTTCCAGTAACCATGAGATCTTCATCCGCTCTACTCTACACTTCTCTACTTTCGTGTCTCCAACTAAAGAGGGCAAGTATTTTTCAGCTCTAGATTTATAAAAAGTTAGAAAAATATGCCACCAGGCGCTGTCAAGGCGAAGATAATCGATCAATATAACTCACATCTAGACTAAGATGTTAAAGATTTTATCATCAGCAAATAAACCTCCTCGAGAAGGGCATTATGATAGAAACCAACTCTGGCTTCTCTTTTCTCTGACTGGAACCTACTTTCCAGGAGACATTAGACATTGGAATAGAATCTCTTTCTCTTTACACTAAATGTCGTTCCGTCGTATCTACCTTCCAGCCAGCTGATGTGCCGAAGGGAGAGGTGGGTGGGGAGGAGCCTCCTGCTTCATGATCCTGTCTCATCCTATATAGATTAGGAGTTCAGGATCCTATAGTACCGTCCTCCAGAAGATGACCTCGTCATAGACCACCAGGTCTTCTGTTATCGATCCTTTCTACGCACTCCACCTTCTCCTCGCCCCTCCATCTCCACCCCACCAATCTCCCCATCTCCCAGATGCACCTTTTTCCTCCCCTGCCCAAACCCGGCCGCCTGGGTCTGGAAGGAGTCATAGCATAATCATAAGTATCCATTGGGTCATGTTTTCCCCATGCAAATTGTACCTTTTAAGGCTCTTTTTTCTTAATGTCCTCAGGTTGGGCACCTTCCCTGGCCTCCCCTACACCAACACCACCAAGACACTCCACCACCACCACCACCACCACACCTCCATCATCCGGCCCCACAACTCCACAAATCCCCCTTCCCCACCACGACCTTCCTGGATTTCCAAGATCCTTCTCCACCACAACTTTTATCGATCACCACCACGACTCTTCATCAAGACATTCCTCCAACACTCCGACCCTTCATCCAGACATTTCTCCAACACTATGACCCTTCATCAGCACATTCCTCCAACACTATGACCCTTCATCAACACATTCCTCCACCACTACGACCCATCATCGAGATATTCCTCGATCATGACGACCCTTCACCAAGACATTCCTCCATCACCACCTTTCACGACCACCTTCGTCAAACCACCTGACCTTTAGACCTCCACCACCATCCATCACTCCACCACACCGCTCCGTGCCTCCACGATTCGGGGAAGCAGGAGGAGGAGGAGGAGGAGGAGGCTGGGAAGGCATCGGAATTATTCCACGGGTAAATATAATCTGTAGGGTATTTATCGCTCATGAAGGAAGGCAGGTCAGGGAAAGAGGATAGGGGAGGCGCGGTCAGGTGCCTTAAACTCGTATTCTTCTGGAGTTGGACACGGTGTGTATGTGTGCGTTGGTCATAGAAGTTATGTTAGAGGGAAAACGAAACCAAGAGAATCAGAAATTGGAAATAAATGAATAAAAGAAGCGCAATGTAAAGGAAGCAAGGGTATAGAGGGATGAATTTGAAAATGGGAAGGGCGGAAAGGGTGAAAAGAGACGGAAGGGAGAACATATAAGGTGGAAGAGTGGGAGTTAAGGGAGCAGGAGAGGCGGAGGGAGGAGATGGAAGGGAAGTGTACGAGGGGAGAGGGACATGGGGGGGTAAAATGAATGTGCTGAGGGTGTGGGAGAGGAAGTCCCTCCACACCTGCGGAGGGAGGGAGGGAGTGAGGGATGGATGGATGGATAGAGGGAGGGAGGGAGGGAATAAACGTCCGGGGGAGGGGATGCACGGCTGACTGCATTTTATGATAATTTGTAATACAAGGTCCGATGCCTCGTGGGGAGGGGAGGAGGACCGCGGGTAAATTAAATGTTTATGTCGGTGCCGCACGTCAAGCCTCGGGGGAATGGCAGGTCAGTGAGAGGGAGGGAGGGAGGGAGGGAAGGTATAGCGAGGTCAGGGTGAGGAGGGAGAGGAGGGAGTATATGGCAAGGGGACATAACAGAAGATCTGATGGTCCATGACGAGCTTATCTGCTGGAGGAGAGAGACAGCAACGTAAGGTCTTAACCTCGTTGGAGATAAGGACAGGATAGTACAGCAGAGGGCATCTCCTCACCCACCACTCCCTCCTGCACGACAGCCGGCAGGAAAAGTAGATGACAGAAATATGATAAGAGAGTGTAGATGGGAATCATATGATAGAGTGCGAATGGGAATCATAACCAAGTACGTATGTTAAGATGATTCTCTGAGGAAGATTATATCAGAATGGGGAAACGTTGAAGACTAAATTCGTTTTCCTTCTTAATCAGGCTTATCTATTGATACCTTGTACTACAGTATTTGTCCAGCCATGATATAATAGTTCTGATAGTCTTCCAGTTTTCTACAACTCTCCAGATGAAAAACTTTTGCCCAAGTTAATATCTCTACGTCTCCTTTCTTTAATCTAACACTGTTATGTCCAACTGCTGAGTCTTTCTAATGTCAAGAAACTGTTCTCTGATGTCTCTTGAAATTATTTAGTATCTTGAAGATCTATTATATTTCCTCGGGGTTTGCCGAATTTAGAGAAAGTAATTCACATCTCTCGAACATTGTTCATAAGGCTTATTTCTGAGCGAGGGAATTAGTTTCGTTGCTCTTCTTTGTACGCATTCTCTTGATTTTGCTTTTCTGATGACCAGAACTGAACTCCGTATTCCAATTGTGGCGTGACTAGGGCGAGATAAAAAGTGGGCACTGTATCCTTCGTTGTGTGGTGTGCATCTCCAGCTGTGAAACTTTAAACTCTGTTTGCATTATTTGCGCAGCCAGGCATCGATGCTTTGCCTGTTAAAGGCCATTAGGTTCATTACAGATTATCCATCCAAAGTCTTATAATCGCTGTGCTGCTCATAATAGATCACCGAGCATTATACTGTGGGAAGGAAAGAGTAGGGGTGAGAGGGAGTGGGAAGGTGAGGGTGAGGGAGAGGGAAGGTGAGAGTGAGGGCAGGAAACTATCTCAAGTCATCAGTTACAGTCTGTGTATCATCTGACTTCCCTCACCGTATGAGGACAATCCACAACCAGCTTCTCTCTGTCACTACAGTCGCTCCATACCTTAAACACACACACACACACACACACACACACACACACACACAAACAAACAAACAAACAAATAAATTTAAAAGACATTAAAAAATATTAAAGAATGCAATTACTTATTCTGTATGCACTCCGTTCCGACGTGCTTGCTGTCAGATAATCTGTCTACTTATTCACTAAATCATTCAAATTGTTCCCGGAGCCCTACTCATATGCTAATACGAAATCTTTACAGAAAAATTATTTATACAGAAGTAAAGACTTGCGTCACGGGAGGGATGAGGCCACCTGTCTACTTCTGTTGCTTGCGGGCGTGTGGGCGGCATGTGGGCGTGTGGGTGTGCATGTCTGTGTGTGCACATGAGTCACTAATGTTGTTTATACGTGTAGTTGTGTGATGGCGTGTGTGTGTGGCTATATCTGGTCATGTATACGGCTTTATATGATGTGGATATACATGGCTTTATAAGGATATTTACTTAGGTTTACAAGGATAAATACGAGGCTTTATATTATACAAAGTATATATATGTGACTTTATATAATGCACAGTACATATACGAGGCTTTATACGAACATGTACTTGGCTTTACATGGGCAAGCGCGTGGTTTTATATTACGTGTATGTACGTAGCATTAGAGGGACGTGTTCGTGGCTTTATATGGCCATATTTGAGGCTTTATCAGCTAGACGAGTGGTTAACACAGGTACATGCGTGCTCTCCTACGTCATGTGAGAGGCCATCTATCACACTGTTCCTGTCGGTCATGGGCAGGTGCGTAGCTACGGCAGGGCGTGGCCTCATCCAATCAGCGTACCCAACAACTGGACACATCCTACTGAACACACCTAACAATTTGTCCGCCACGGGCCGCTGCAATCTGTTTCGCCCCGATCATTCCGGCCAACTAACCACTCCGGCCTTCCTTATAGATAATTCTTCCAGTCCTGTGGCCGTGGGGCTCCCGGGCCACCTTCCGAAGGCCCAGAAACAAGTGATAATTTGAGACGATCCCTGAAGACGGACGACGGGTGGTTCCCACCTGCTGCTCCTACTTCCCAGACCCCCTCAGTCCCTCCAGGATTAATGGCTGAAGGATGAGGGAACGCTCTGCGAGTCCCCGGGATCGAAAAGGAGAGGTTGGTGAGCGAAGGAAAGCGGAGAGACAGCGATGAAGTGGTTGATAACGGCGTGGAATGCTGGGGGGCGTTTTCTTCTGTTGTCATTTCATATTTCAATAAGTTTCAGACTATTCCATTATAGTCTGTGCTCTGGAGGGTTGTCATGTCCGCCTCAGTTAAACCCGTATAATGGTTTGATGTTAAACCACTTTAAGGAAGTGCGGTTTACGTCATCAAAAACCACGTACCTTTCTTGAACACTGTGGTAATACGACCCTTGGGTATGTACGCAGAGCAGGTCAAAGGCCAAGTCATCATACCTGAGGGTCGGACCGTCGTGCTTAGGAACGGTACCATCGGGTTCTACGACCGTACCGTCGTGCTCAAGGTCTTAATGAAACAACGCCACGGTGCGTTGGCGGGAGCGGGGTGAGTGAGGCTGGGGAGGACGCCTCGGGGTGCCCACACGTCTCCCCATCGCCACCAAGAGGGTGATGAACGGCCCAGGGCCCGGTCGGTGACGGCTCCCTCCTGTAGAACACACGGCACAGCACATCCCCACCCGGCACGACTCCTGACCCCAGGAGGAAAGAGGAACAAATCCTCCGCAGGCGGGGAGGAAGGGTTGCCGTCCGTCAGTCTATCAAACTGAGATAAAAGACATTTGGCTAGAATGGGGCAAGATAAATATGGCTGGGTTATGTATATCACCGCATGTTTGCCTACATTAATTTCTCTCTTTAATGTCTGCTTGTCTTCCCGCCTTGCAGGGGGCGAACAGCGTGAGGATCAGATGACTGAACCGTCAGCGACAGATCCTCATTTGGTTCCTTCTGTTCTTGCCTTCAGAGAGTGATATACAGGAGGGGAGGATTTCCAGCTATTTCACCCCCTCCTTACCCAAATGCAATCCTCTTAGTCGTCTTACACGACACCCCCGAGGGACGTGGGTAGCGCGCTTCCTGCCCTACATCCATGGGGTAAAATCTGGACGACCAACAACTATACAAATATCTACAACTCCAAGTAATGCCCTCCCTACAACTCATGACATATAACAAATACAAGAACATCAAATAAACCAGTAAAAAATACCTATTCTTCACTAATATCATGTCTCATCACACACACACGTCCAATTCATATTCCTCTTTTTCGAGGTATGTCATGTACTCATGTACAGACAGACACAGGGGAAATAAAACCCTTATTTTGAAGGCACTGTACATCATCTTGTACTGTATGCTTCATACAATTCAATAAATTTAAGAAAAAATCAAATCATACTAAAAGATTTTAAGATCATAACAACAATGAATAAATTTTACAAAACCAAATATTGAATATATATTTCTTTATATAATTACTGTACATTGTTAAAGAATAATTTGATATCCACGTCGAGGCCCATTTCTTTCTCCCGTCCTTAACGATCTGGAACAAATAATTAAACACCCAACACGAGTTCCTGATTGGCACGACCAGTCCTCAAACACACTCGACCTACTTTTTTTACCTCCCTCCCTCAAAGTCCTCCAGCCGATCCTATCTCTGAAGACCAAACAACACTCAGTGTTGAGAGCTCCGGGTCCAGACCTGCCTCACCAGACCAGCTGGTCGAGGTAGAGGCCACAGTCTCGACCTAATTACTGGATCATCAGACACGGCAACTCTTTATTCCTGGAAGGAGGCGACCTTCCGTGGGGTGATGGAACAGTGGGGATGGCGGGGGAGATGGAGGAGAGGTGAGAGGGAGAAGCGAATGAGATGGAGAGAAGGGAGTTCATGTAGATGGAGGAGGAATGAGAGAAAGGGGATTAGAAAAGGAGGTAGAGGGAGTAAGGATGAGATATGAGATGGCCAGAGGATGAGGGATAAGCAGGAGGAGGGATGATGAGGCGGATGGAGTATCATGAGGTGAGGAGAACTGAACGTAGTTGGAACAAATGCATGAGGGAAATGAGGAGGAGGAACGGGATGAGATAGAGGGAGAAAGATGAGGCAGATGAAGAGGAGGTTAAGGTGTAGGGAGGGAGGGAGGGAGGGTTAATGAGATGGAGGACGGGGAAGGTGATGGAGGGTGTGTGGGAAGCCGAGACGGCTTCCGGAAGCAGGAAGGTCGGACAAAGATCCCGTGCGTCCGCTGTTCATCCCGTCGCACTGCTGCTCACAGGATGAACGTGGCGGTCGGCAGAATGTACCAGTCGATGGCTATAGCGTACTGGGAAATGAAAGATGGATGGCATGGAGATGAAAGGGGTGAGATAGGAGGAACGGAATCACAAGGAAGGGTGTGGGGCGAGGGAGAAGACGTGGAAGGGGGAGAGGAGGAGGAGGAGGAGAAGGGAGGGGAGTAAACTGGTCAGTTATGCTCCCCAACACCTCCGCCCGATCACTGGAAACATCAAGCTCCCCCGCAATACACTACTGTATACCTTATATGATCATACACTTCTTCCCATATCTACACGACTTCACATTTTCTTTAAAACGATAAAATACGTCCATCCACTACAATCATCTCACACAGTCATCTCAAACAAGGCAAATCACTTCCCTACACCTGAAGAACTTCGAGAACGTGAGGTCACCTGGGCAGGAAAGGCGCTTCATTCGGGATCTCGTGTGCGGCTGTTAACTCGGGCCAGCCGGGAGTGTTGTTGGCCGACCTCGTCACAAAGCAGACCAAACAGTTTTAGGAACGCTGGGCAAATATTTACCATCAGTCGTTCCACTCACACAAACAACCCGTCTAAGATTAATTGCAACTCAAACATCAACAAACCTAGTGACGGAGGAACAAAAGCCTGTCGTTCTGTTTATGCCGCTCTACAACAAAAGGTTACAACAGGTAGCTCAAGCCGTTACCCACCAATACGAAAATAACTCCATATAACACACTAGTAAATGTTTAAGCAACCGACCACGCGCGTGTGAACAGCAGGCAAACACGTTATGGCTCGCCCTCCAGTCCCTGAAGTCCTTCCAGCACAATGGTACAACCCATGAACATGATGGTACGACCCACAAGCACGACCCATGAGAAAGATGCTTACAACCCCTGAGTACTACGGTACGACCCTTGAGCACGAAGGCCCGACCCTTTACTTTACCCTTATGCATCACGTCAAAGAGCACGCCATCATACCAAGAGGTCGTCCTGCTGGCGTTCAAGGCGCTAGATTAGAGACCACATTAATCTACAACGAGCCACCACAGGCCTCGCGCGACACACAGACCCTACCGCTGATTTCTGAACTTCACGGAATCAACTTCCTCAAGGTAAGAATGAACCTTCTGATGGCCGGTGACTGTACACTCAAGAAATCATCTCCAGGTCCGGACTCGTGGAACTCTGTCATCATCAACAGTCTAGACTCTCCTGCCACGGACACTAGCTCTGAGGGGAGTTTGGACTCTGGGGGTATGCCGGGAATTCTGGGGGAGACTCGCCAAGCCCCACATCCACGCTACTTGTGGAAGATCGTCTGTAGCTCCAGAACTCGATGTGGAGCGAAGTTATACTGTTGCTTATCAGTTCAGTCAGGCTGTTTGAGGCTGCTGACCGTACACATATACGTTTCCTCCACAACGTGTCTGGCGTGATATACTTGGTCGAAACTGTTCACCGAGTTCTTCATGTTCTCCGTTGTGGAGACCGTGATGTTCCTCAATACTGGCGGATGGTGAGGTGAACTGTTCTCAGTCTCCAATGTCTACACTGTTTTCTCTTGCTGTACTCATGGCGTCTTCTAAATTCAGTCGTGTTGCCTTACAGTCATCCGTCCCTGTCATGCTTAAAGAGGCTGACCTCTGAGAGCGGACTGTGGGTCATGCCTTCCAGTGTGCCTGGAAGTAAATCATGACGCGTCTCCCGCGCCACCACTCCAGAGAGGAGGCTGGTATAAACCCTTTCCCGCAGTGTTGATCTATGAGTGTTGATCTCAGCTCATTTTCTAAGTCCACAGAAGAAAAATAACGATAAGCATGAAACGTATAAAAATATTTTGAATATATGGTACAATTTATCTCAGGGGATAGGGAGGAGAGAGGACTACCCACGTACCTTTTACGTTTCATTGAAGATGACCGAGAGGGACAGGAGCGGAAGGCTGGAGATCCTCCCTTCCTGTATCAGCACTTTCTAAAAGTAGAGAAACAAGGAGGAGCCAAACGAGTATTTTTCTCGAAGGATCAGGACGTCTGTTCCTGACGCTACCTCGCGAGTATTCAGAACCAGCTGAGGTCGACACAGACCCTTGACGGGCAGACCAGAGACAACAGAGTTCAGAAGACAACGGATGATCAACAAGAAGCACAATGAGGGAAGAGCGGACATGACACATGCAATAACTGCCTTGGTGTCCAATACTGAGAAACGATACGTTTAAATCTTTTTATTTACAATACCATCAGCTTCACAATGCACAACTTTTAATAAAAATCACTCATGTAAACTGTAATATACCGCAGCATTTGTCCAATATGAACCAGGAATAAAAATATATATCCTTTAAATTCATTTTTATAAACTGGATTTAATTAGATTAATCAAAATTAACTGTCTTAATTGATTATCATTAGCTAATTCCCTGTCATGTACTCGAGTCTGGGCAGCGTTTTCTGATTATTACCGTTGCGGCAGCAGCGTGGGTCACGCGGGTGCAGCAGCTCATGGCCAGCGCACAACAAAACCAGCGAGGCAATGACTAGCGCCAGTTAAGGCCAGGACCACATACAGAGTAAGAGTATATGTGGTCGTAGAATTGATTATTCCTAACACCTGAAGAAGGTGTTACAGATTTTTCGACCAGTGGATGTAGCTTGAAGATGACGGCCGTAAATACTGACACTGGCGGCTGAGAGGACTCAGTCCAACTTCACCGCGGGTAGACTCGCCCTTCGGTCACAGGTGTCGGCTCACTCGCTAGTACACAACAAACCTAGCGAGTCTGGGTTTACACATGAGGCGTTGTGGTGGAAAGGTACAAAAGAAGCGAAACAATCCGCTGGAGAAGAAAGACCATCGGCATGAAGGCAACGTCGGTGCACAGGTCGGGGAAAAGAGAAAAGAATTAGTAGAGTTGGGAGAGCACTATAATGGTTACTTCTGCGTCATCGAACGACAGAAGAATATGCATCTGGTGACAACAATAGTGTGTGCAACGCAAAACCAATTCTTACTCGTAAGATATCATAATATTCGCATGAAATCTCTCTATATCAAACCTTTATCAGTTGACTTGAGAAGTTATTTGGATGTTTTACCATAAAGCACAATGACTTACCATTAAACGGAACAATAACCTTATTAGAAAGACCAAACACTTGAATCTTGATAGCAGAGGCAGGCCATCAGTGAACAATGGAGGCCGACCTCTTGAAAAGCGGACGGCCGGAGAGAAACAGACTCCGGGTCAAAGGTGAAGCCAACGCAAAAATAGGGCACACGGCACCAGTCGATAGAAACCGGGAGATGTGTGCAAGAAACCAACCCGATACTCAATGCGGAGGTTTCCATACAAGTTTCGGAACGCGTTACACCGTCACCGACCGACAGTGTTACTCTATAGTGGCCGCGTCTATCAGGCTCCAAGCCAGTGATTCTCTATCAAGTGAAATACACAGCTTTATGCCCCTTACACTTGATGTCTACGAGGTACACTCTGATATATATACTTATTTAGTCATAATTACCCCAGTACCATTTTCTATGAAAGAATCCTGGTGTTACCCAGGATATTTCTAAGAGGCTCCTGCAGCCCAAGGCTGCGTTGCTTCCAGTACCAGGAAAATGTAGATTCCTTTAGATTGGTAAGCTCTTTCACGAGACTGTACAGTACTCCCAGTGATACAGCCAAAGGTGATCTCGAGCAGACGGAGTCCGGTAACATCCATTATCATATATACATATTCTGTTTTTAACATAATCTGATGTTTGACTTCCAATCCTCAACTTGATAAAGAGAAGAAGAACCCATATGAAACAGTATTACCGAGCCGCCTTCCCTTACACCAGGGTCACAGTACTGTTCACAACAGAGGCACAGATAGATACTCACGACCAAGAGAAAGTCGTTAACATAACCCAGTATGAACACATTACAATGTATTATGAATTAAATCAGGACCCATGTGCCTCTGAGAACCAACCCATCCAGGAAATGGAAACCAATGAGTCTTTTATATAACGCATCTCAACAACAGATCAACGGCGTCGGCCAATCGCGTCTTGCTGCACCGCCGACGATCGATCAATCATTTGGCACAATTTAGCCAAAGTCATTGGATGTGAGCCTGTATACATCAGGTCTCCCGGCGAGTTTACGGAGGATGTGTTCGAGGGGCAGCGCGACGCAATCGATCGGTGACGCAGAGGTTTGCGTGCCCAAAGCCATGCATACAGAATGATCAATCATGATGTCTTGTTCAACAGTCTGGCGCACATGAGGTCATCAACCACATAATTCACATTGAAGGATAATCCACGAACACATAAAATGCACAGACAAACAAAATGAATATAAATGAATTGATGAATAAATATACCATAACATGATTGATATCTATTTGATTTCTGCCACAAGAGTGGTGACTTTATTATGCACTCCTAACCCTGCTGCGGGTAGGAGCGCTTACCACACCGTAGCCAACACCACCACCTCGCAGCTGATTGTGTGATGACAGAAACCTGTTGAGTCGACTGTTAAGGGCGTGGATCATAAGGTCCCTCACTGGTGTGTTAAAGTCACCTGTGCGAGTAGTTCAAGGCTCTAGGGTACGAGGTACGCCAAGTACCGTGACATCATTCAGTGGTACATGGCAATTCGTCCAACTGACACCACCTGTGTCCTGAGGACACCCTCTGGCGACTGCATAGTGTACCAATTAACTGTCCTATCAGTGTAGTTCTGGGTGATCAAAACAGTCACCTGATGTAGCTTTGGTTATCTCAGAAGCAAATACATATATCTGCACCATCGGTACAAAAGGATCGACGGTACTGTACCACAAGGCAGACGTGAGGCTGGAGGTAGTAGTCATGCACACTAGGCACCAGGTGCTGGTGAGGAGAACGTCGCGAGGACACACACTTGTAGATCCACTTCCTTACCATCTGCTGCTCAGCCCATGTTCCTCCTCCTGTAGGGTACTTGGCCTGCCACCTGTCCCCACGTAATACTAGGCAACCAGCATCCCATACTTACATTTAGGTTCGTCCTCATAACTAGGCCCATCACTTGCCCTGACTTTGAAGTAACAGAGGCACCTTCCAATACCTGGAACCAACCCCATCGCCTAGTAATACTCAGAACAAAGTGAACCCCTTTCTCTCATTTAGAGCCAGGTTCACCACCTGTCTTGGAACTAGGTGAACCACCTCCCTCGACTCGTCCCTATACCCCCAACAGGTTTCCATGTATGGTACTCACAGTCGTTCCAGCTGGTGCAAGTCCTGGAAAGCGCCTCGTTCGATGGTGTGGATCTTGTTGTCGTGCAGCTGCCTGTAATCACAACAAACATCAAGGTCAATACCGGAAAAAGATACACTTAAATACGTCACACCTTAAGCCACATGATACATACAAAGGCCAACTGAAGATAAACAGAAACAACAAACAAATCAAGTGCAATGAAAAAAAAGAAATCAAATTTTACTTTTCATCATATGTTTCACTGAACCGTTAAAGCAGAATGAACCATGTTTTAACTCGGTTGATTAAGGTTTATTTCTCCAAGTCTCCAGCTATCCAGAGAACCAACTGTTAGGTATTTCCTCATCCTTCACACACCACCTGACCTCACCCAAGTTTCATAATTTCCTTTCGTAACAACTATACAGACGTGACCACATGTTGGATCCAGGCTCTTGTTCTTAAAGACTGTTGCCCAGTGTTACACATGCATGATTATCATGTTACCGTCATGTCATTATATGTAGATCACTGATATTATGTTACAGTAGTCATTAAATATTCATGACTATCATGTTACTCTCATGTCCTTAAAATACGCATGAATATCATGTTACCACGTCATTAGAAATATGCGAGACCATTCCTCATTCAAACATGAAATATATATGAAAATCACGTTACTTCCAAGTCATAAAATGCGTATGACCATCGTTACGCACATGTCATGTAATATGCATGGCTGGACGCCTCACAAGGAAACGCGCTTCGATCCAAAAATACGATTCTCTGGTTCTCTCCATTTTCCTCGGGGAGGCCAGAAGACCAAAGGGCGAGAATGCACTTCGACGAAGAAGAAGAAGAAGAAAAGGGAGTGTGTGTATATGGTACACGTACAGAGCATCGCCCGGTAGCTTAGTCTTCATAGTACATACCTTCCCATTAGCGCCACTCACAGCAGAGTGGAACATCACACGATGAGGCCATGAAACAAGTGTCAGAAAAATTGATCTGACGGTCTGAGTGTCATGTCATATCTCTCTATCACTGGACGAATTACTTGCATAATCATATATGCTACTATCATTGGTAATATATATACATTTGATATAAGTAACAGACGCTTCTGTTATAGCAAACAGAGTCTATATAAATTAGTTTTTGAACAACGAAGAATGAACTTTTGTACGTGCACTCGGGGTCTTCTGCATTGGAAGGAGGCAATATCTTACGGTGGTCGGTTATCAGACCATTCAGGCCAGGAGTGACGGACAAGAGGCCCAGATTGTCCCGGTGACGTTAATGCTAATGGCTTGGCTCCATGGCCAAAGTAATGCGCCAGGCGGCTACTGTCTCTATGGCCAGAGTAATGCCACGCACGCAGCACAGTAGACTGCGTTGTATCTAAAGTGTTTACGAACGACCAACACGACTGATGCGGGGGGGGGGGAGGAGGAGGAGGAGGAGGAGGAGGAGGAGGAGGGGGAGGAGGAGGTCTCGCTACCACGAAGCGGCCGATGGAACCAAATGGGGACCTGACGAAGAGCACTAGCACGCACACCCTTGAAGACCTTCCTCCTCATCCGTCCGCGAACTATGATACAGCAAGACTGATTCTCTGCGTGGGCGCCCGCCAGTTTCCTGTCCTTCAAGGCAAACATGTTTCTATAATAATAAAAGAGATTGTTAAGATGAAGTGCCCCGCATACAGGGCGGCTTTTGTCCGTGCAACAATACGTATTTAACAGCAGGTCAGACAATGGCAGGGGAATCTCCTCCTCACGACCCGAGGTTCCCAGTCTACACCTCCTGAGTTTGTGAATGAAATCAACATATTCATGAAGGGCCACAACCGGCGGCTCATATAAAATCTCCGGTGGCCACAATGTGTGGTGATTCGGCAGTCCATTCACGCAGCTGCCATGCCCACTCTCCCTCACCCCTTCCCTTCTCTTTCTTTCTTTACCCCAGTTCCTCTGTTCCCTTCTTCTCCTCGATCTTCCATTCCTTCCATACATCTCTCTTTATTGCCTGCCTCTTTTTTCCTTCTGTCTTTCCTTTCCTCTTCTGTCTCTACCGACTGACATTAGCCTCAGTCATGTCCCAGTTCCTATGTATGACACCTGCTGTGGCGAACTTCCTCTCTCCTTCCCACAATACTATGATATTTCTGCACAAATCCGTCTTAATAAAACTCCCATCCCATCCGTCCCATCCGTTCCTTACAACCAGCACCTCCCCCTTCGCTGGTCCCAACCTCTTCCAACGTTTTAAGAATACCTCTCGTTCTCTTCCAGGCCTCCAGGGATGGAATCACCCGCCCTCAGGAGACCCTGCCTCCCTCACACGCCCATCCACCAACCCTTCGCCACCCACACGCCCATCCAGGAACCTCAACCCCACCCTCGAGTCCCCCAGCGCGGGTGGTCTTGCCCTCCTCATATGCTTCACCACAAAGTAAACAAACCCCCTCTGCGGACAAGGGGCCAACGAGCCACAATACCATTACCGACCAAAGACAGGAAGTGCACCGAGAGATCCCCTACCCTACGGACGGGGAGTGTCTGGCACTGTCTTGCCTTCTGGCTTTCTGCTCAGGTGGCCGGGGTTGTCTGGGAGACACACAGCAGCGACTGCCACCTGACGTCACCCTGGCCTCCCCCCCACCCGGCTGGTCCAACAATGCCCCTCCCTCAAGCCATCATCGGCAGACCACAGCCACAGTACTGATGGCAGGTCAGATCCGTTCACTCGGCGATGTAGTGTGCGAATCCATGACCCGTTCATCGAGGGTGGAGAACAACGACTGTTGCTGCTGGGATCTTGACCAGACTACAGTCAGAGGCAAGGTCGGTGGTCAGTGCAACTGGTCATCTCTGGTTCATTGCAATTGCGAAAGGAGCAACACTTCCAGTACTGTGGTCAAGCCATAACCTCATGGAGACATTCACCTTTCAGCGAGTATCTTTAATGTATATTTGTACAAAACAAGAAGAAGAAGAAACGTCGTTATATCCGCCATGAATAAAGCTTCAGTTGGGCAACATCTCGTAACCTTGATAATTACACGCCTCTGAATAATCGAGCCACAATATCTTTCCCCCAACTGAACCCCTGAGAAGACATATCAGTCGTTTGATTCGTCCACGACACGCCAGGTAACATACGCACAGGCTTGGAAATTGCCTTCGGTAGTTATAGAAGACGACTGAATTCGGGGGGTTTTGGCAGACAAGTTATGGTGATTACAGGGCGTTGGATACGACGATGGCGGTGCGAACTCCCGGGTTCCTGAGGAGGATCCAACGCCTCATCGGGGAGTATTGTGCGCCTTCCGGGAGGATTGGCGGGGCTGATACAGTCACTCACACATCCCCGCCGCTTAGAGCAACGCAGGCGGCTGATCACATGCACTAAAGTGGCGGCCACAATCATGCGTGCCGTGTCATGACTCTGCAAGCATGACCCTGTCATTGGCGCTCGTTGTCATGCTCAGGGGAGATATATATATATATATATACGCCTCGCTGTGTGGCGGGAATGACTCGCCTCGTTACATTTGGGATTACTGCAGTGAAAATATCATGATGGGAGGAACTACTTTGGCGGGCGCTGTTATCATCGCGTCTAACTTCTCCTGTTATGGTGAGGCCTGAGAGGGGAGGACGGAGACACGGGCAACAACAAAGTGCTTTACTGGGTATATAAAGGCAAGACACGGCTGAAGTGGTGCAGAATCTGGTGTGAGGATGAGGTGGGGTGAGGTGAGGCAGGCAGGTGAGGAAGGAATCCCGCGGCGCTGTTTCCAGGAGCACATTCTCACATGGCCGAGACTTTTCTAGGGCCAGGGTGACGCTCTTGCGCTCTGAGGCAAATCTAATGGATACTTTCAAAGGTTTTTGTGTGCCTAGCAGAACCAGCACTCAGAAGCCCTGGATTTTGGGTGTAGGAACTTCAGAATCTGGGTAACATTTTAAGCTACTGCATATATATATATATATATATATATATATATATATATATATATATATATATATATATATATATATA
>JAYMFT010298472.1:0-61063 GCA_038088735.1 Panulirus argus | reverse complement strand
ACGGACAAAAGTCCACATCAAGGCCGGGCCCTAATTGAAATATATAGAGAGTTGAGAAATTGGGAAAAACAGACAGGAAAAGTTTAAGGTTAATCATCCTATGTTCACACACACGATATTCATTTCATTTATCACCCACTGCTATTATAACTTGTTTTTCACTATGTATGATATATTGAAACAGTTAAAATTCTTCTTATGAGTACAAGTACAGTATTGCCTGGCATTGAATTCATTTTAGATAAAAGAAATTTGTCATGTTTATGTAAGTGCACAAAGGAAGGACTGTTGTTAAAGTATACGTTGTTCTCATGATTTTTATTGATTTTATTGACACGTAATATGACTTCGACATTCCCCGTCAGAATTTTCTGTATTTATATTCTTTTTCTCTATTTTCAGAATTGTCCTGAAGTGTCTTCACTCTTTAGTGAATGTCATAGATAGTAAATCACTCACCACTGTGTTAGCATCAAAGATTAGAGATGAGAATGATGACACTCTTGAAATATTCCTGCATACTATCTCAGAAATTATAGCGTAAGTGCCACATTCACTGCCTGCAGAAATATCCATGTATAGATAGGCAACATAAGTAATTTACTTTTTATCTCAGACCATTATGTAGGCTCTTTATTTGTAAGGTGCAATTAGAGTTAAACTTTGTAATTTTGCTTTAAGTAATATAGTTTTTAGATGCTGTTATTACTCTAATGCAGTAGGTTTCTCCCAGATATATTAAGCTGAGAGAATGTAAGTTTGAGCCTTAGAGACTTTGTTGTAGGTATTGTGAGTCTCTAGAGCTGTTTGATTTATTAAATTTAGCAAAAGGTTTGTTTAGGGCATTGTAGGTTTTATGATGAAGCTGATGTGTGGTGATGATGATAAGGTAGTCTAATGGGAGATCAGGAATGGTTTTGAAATCGTTGTTGATATTTGTTAAAAAAGATAAACACAGTATTTGGCCCAGTGATGAAGGCAAGTCAGTAGACCTGAAAGGTAGTCTGGTTATGATTGTTGTAGGTCATAAGTTTGTCTGTTCATTCTTCTATATGGACATTTCTTGTGTCCTTCTTTTGGGAGAGGAGGAGAGCAAGGAGGGATCATTAACATGGAAACTCCTATGCTGACATGAGATCATGATGATAAGGGAGTCAAATGGGAGATCAGGAATGGTTTTGAAATTGTTGTTGATAGTTGTTGAAAAAGATAAACACGGTATTTGGCCCAGTGATGAAGGCAAGTCAGTAGACCTGAGAGGTAGTCTGGTTATGATTGTTGTTGGTCATAAGTTTGTCTGTTCATTCTTTTATATGGACATCTTGTGTCCTTTTTTTGGGAGAGGAGGAGAGCAAGGAGGGATCATTAACATGGAAACTACTATGCTGAAAGTATTTGGCTGAGTGATGAAGGCAAGTCAGTAGACCTGAGAGGTAGTCTGGTTATGATTGTTGTTGTTCATAAGTTTGTCTGTTCATTCTTCTATATGGACATTTCTTGTGTCCTTTTTTTGGGAGAGGAGGAGAGCAAGGAGGGATCATTAACATGGAAACTCCTGTGCTGACATGAGATCAGATATGTGCTTTGTATTGTATTGCTTTCTGTGTGCATATATCGTTCATTGGGATGTGGCTGATAAGTAGGAGGACAGGAATTGTTAAGGGGTTTACATTTATGAGATTTCTAAAAGCATTACCTGTTTTGATTTGTATGGTTAACTGCTCAATGATGTTGTTTGGTAATTACCTATTTGTACTTTACAGTGGCCCTCAGGGATTCCATTATCATCACATAAATTGTGTAACTCTGAACTCATTTAAATGGCATTCATTTCATGCTGCACAGTTACAGACAGTCTTGAAGGAATTACATACATCAATTTCTTGTTATATCATCCCTAATTGTCCAGTTTCATAAAGCAGTAGTAGTGTGATGAAAATTTAGTAGGTTGTAGAATAAAAAAAAAATACAGTATTAATGCTTATATCTATGGTGATTAAGTGAAGTTTAGCCTCTGTGAAAAAATGCAGAAGTACATATGTGTGTTGAATATGTTTAGTGTATAAAAAGTGAAATCATACATGGAAAAAAGAAACCACATAGCATTTATTGCACTTTAGTGCACTGACTTCTCATAATGTGTTAAGTAAGTGCCCGCTCTTTTATTTATGTACAGAAAGATCCATCTCTGTAAATTATACTACATGAAGTGGAAATAGTACCAATGTCTAAGGTGCTTAATATATATGATGTGAAATAACACCTAGAAAGAAACCATGTATGTTGACCCTGCTTTCATGCATTGACATTGTTATACATTGTGTAAGCATCCACTTTCTATTACCACCAAGTAAAAGACTGAGGTAGAAGTGAAAAATATAATTTTAGAATAAAGAAACATTTGATTTGAAACATTTTTTATCTTATACAAACAGGCAGTGAGATCTTTTTTGTAGTATATTGTGCAGTTATGTGATTGAGGGTTATTCCATACCCTTCATTTACCTTCTCATTCTCTCCTTTCTATCATGTACCACTCTGAATAGCTAAGGCCAGACTTTAACTCATGAGTTTTGCCTCCACTGTGCTAACAGCATTAGGTTGCTTCCCCAAGTTCAGTCTGAACTTTAGCTCCTAACCACCTTGATATGTGTACATGATCTTAAGCTCAAGGTGCGCACTACTTATTAATCCTGGCGTTCATAAGTTTGAAGTGACCCCATTCAACTTTTCTAATTTTTAGTGAGGATTCTTAAGTGCTTTTCCTCTCTACTTCTCTTTCTCTCCTCTTTATTTATCACTCATAACAAAGACTCTTCCATTTTATAGGTTTATTGACCTGCTTTAGCACCTCTTTGCTGTACATCATATATGGGGCAATCCTCATTGGCCATCCTTGAATATCTTGCCTGTATCTCACAATTCTCAGAATTCTTTTTCTTTTAAGATTGCAATAGGAAGTCCATTGCATCAAGTAGCTTTTTGACATGCACACTTCCTTGGTCTCCTTTTCTTCTTTGTTCAGTAGGTGTTCATCTTCTAACCCATAGCTCATCAGTAATTTACCTCTGCTGAACCCACTCTACACAGCCTCTCTTTGTTGAGTTGTGGCCCACCAGTTGGTTATCTCTGTTAACACTATGGCTTGCTTATCTTTCACTTCATCTAAATATATATTTGTATTGCTGTACACATATCCTGAGATTTGTGCTCTGAAGTCATCAGTCCAATGCTTCACACACTTCCTTGATTGTCCTGTCTCAGACTGAGCACCCTGCATCTTATGTGGTTTTTCTCATTACATCATTTTGCATGTCTGGTAAAGAATCCCCAAACTTCTGTTCCACTTTAGTTATGTATGCTTTGTGTCTGTCCTCATCAGCAACACCCTGATACAACAGTAGCAACATCAAACATGTAGCACTACTTTACACAGTTGGAACATGGATCACCCAGAACAGAATGTCTGAATCTCCACAAAAGTCTCCAATCACTTTCTTGACCCAAGACAGACATGAATCTAGTTAACACCCTCCAGTCACCTTGAATGGACTGTTACTCCCACTGAACAAAATATTTACCATCCAATCAAGGCATCATGTACAGTACACATGACATTCACTCCCTACACCAATAACATCAACACAAAAGCTACACACAAACGAAATGCCCTTAGAATGCTACCTTGCACCAGATTTGGATGAGAAAGAGAGTCCCTCAACATCTTATACAAACAATTTATCCACTCCTCTCTAGATTATGCCTCACCTGCCTGGTCTTCCACTTTCTCAAAAGCAAACATAGCAGAGCTGCATTCCTTACAAAATAAAGCACTCGTAACAATCACTGGATGCCCAGCAACCACAAATATTCAACATCTTCAGAATAAAACAAACCGTCTCATTATATTTAGAACTCAGTTCAGTGAACAGCGCTAGACCCCTCCCACCCAAACCACTCTATTACTAATCATCAAAACCCATGTAGAAATGAAAAGCTTACCCTAGCCTCACACTTCAGTAACCTCTGCTCACAGATACCCCGACCCCCAACAAATATAGTGCTGAGAAAACACATACACACAGAAATAACCCAAGCACCAAACAACTGACCTTCCAGCTCTTTCTTAAACTCCATCCCAACAGAAATACATCCATCAGAAGCCACACTCTTAAGACAAACATGAGTCACACTCTTCCATCCATACTCTTGACATCACCCATCACAATAACACTACAAACACTGTTTCATCATATTCCAAGACCCATCATACCCACAATGCAGGTACCATAAAGAAGAATTGAGCACTTACTACTCAGTTGCCCTGAACTCTCTACACATAGGAAAACACACATCACAACACTGTGACCTATGGTCCTGACCGATGGATGTGGCCATCAAGTCTCATAGATTTAGAAGAGACTCCTGGGGCAGGAGGGTAAGATAAGATTCTTTTCTGCCCATTTGTATGTGGTATCCAAATCACTTTGCATTTTTTCTTTGTCATCCTCATTTTCTGCTGCATTAGTCTTTCTTGTGTTTTCAGCATAGCTCCACACAGTATTAAAGCTAGTACCGTCCCTTGTGGGACACTCAAAATCACATCTTTCTCAGAAATATATCCATTAACAATTACTTCAGTATTTCCGTTGCAACTACTACAATATTTCCTTTTGAAACTGCTTTAGACTTTATGTTGTTCAGAAATTCCATGATCCATTTTCTTATTATCCCTTTAATATTTTGTTTCACCACTTCTAATAGTACTCAAAAATTTTCTTTGTCAAATGTTTTTGCAAAAAATAGAAAGACTGTATTCATTGTTTTTTTCTCTGAGTTTATAAATGTCATTATAGTGAGTTAATGGTTGTGCTTGTGTGTTTTTGCCAGGTACAAAAATGTAATGAATTTCATTTATGAATTCATTGTTAATAAGATGTTCCAGTTTGCATTTCTTTATTGCTCTCAAATACTTTAATTATAAGTGATGTTAAGCTGATTGGTTCACAAAGTGTCAGCAACAATTTGGATCCCATTTTATGTATTGGTGACATGTATACCATTTTGTGAATATCTACCATGCCAGATTGATATGATTTTTCATAACAGTATTGTGAGAGGTTTAGCTATTGATTTTGAGGTGTTTTTTAGAGTTAACGCTGGGATTCCTTCTGGCCCTGGTGCAGAGTTTTCTTTAAGTTCAGTTGTTTCAGTTATGTCTACTTCCAATATGTTTATATCTGTAAGTGCATGATCATCATAGTCACTGAATGTTTCGTCAAATTCATTACTCTCTCTTGTGCTAAATATTGACTTGTATTGCCAGCATTTCTTTTTTTCTCTCCTCTTGTACCACATTTTCCCTTCTTGTTGCATATGAGTCTTTTCTTTCGTTTTTTTTTTCAATTCAATTATTGTCTTTCTTTTTCGTGGTAATTTTTCCTTTACATTATATTTTGTGTAGCACCATTTCTATAATAAATTGATTTTTTTTTTTCTTAATATTCGCCTTTTCCCGTGTACTCTTCCACTAGTGATATCAGAGCCGCCACTTGAAAGGATCCCTCTCTATCTCCTAATACTGTCCTCTGAACATCAAAGAAAAATGTAGTGTGTTAAAGACTATTAAAGTGCATATACTTTCTAGATGAGAGCATAGATAATATTTTTCATTTTATAGAGTTAAGCATTAACTATTTCTATATTTGTTGGTATATATTTTGTCAATACTCCTAAAACAGGATGTTGGTGCATGATGCTCCTCAACATATTGAAAAACTGGTTAGCTGTTTAGATACCCATCATGCATACGAGATGCAGAGAGTGACCGTGGCTGCAATCTTCGCTCAGGTGACTATCTGTTGCATATTTAATCAAACTTTGGTCTTATATATCTAAATTCTGCACAGGATTATTAGAAACACTTAAGAACAGCATTCCCATCAAATTTTTACTACCATTTTAGATCACATTCTTTGCTATAGTATGATTAATACGATAATTGATGGTACAAATGTTACCAGACTCTGCCTTCATCTGAGTACACACCAAGTGAAAAGTTGCCTTTGATGAGGTTGAATCACTGTCATTGGGCAGAAAGTAGTACTGTCTCGTTAAAGAACTTCCTCTTCCAAAGGAAACCATCCTTCCCTGCAGCTGGCTACAGTGCAGTCATGAAGCAGCTGGAGCTCAGTAAAAGGGATCATTGAATTGGAGCATTAATTAGTTTATTTTATGTATATTATTTTCATACTTGTTCACCATTTCCCACATAGCTTGGTAGCACCAAAAAAAGACGAAGAAGGACTCATATCCTTGCATCCACCCACAAGCTGTCATGTGTAATGCACTAAAACTAGAGTGTCCTATCCACAGCCAAGCCCCACAGATGAATATTGTTCATTCTGAGAGATGAAGAGTAAGGTAGCAGTGAGACATGAGCAGCTAATCAGGATTTGATTCTCCACACACACACGCCACCCCACCCTGTGGCTCACTTCAGCTCCCATGGTTCCATTGGTTGTTATATCTACTCCCTGGTACCTAAAGCACTTTACTTTCTCTAAGTTTTCTCCATTCAAACTTGCACTTCAATTAACCTGTCTCTTTGCAGCTAAGCCTGATGTGATAACCCTATGTCTGTCCTCCAACCCTCTCTCATTTGCCTCATAACTATTGCTTCTATCATTCTTCATCCCTAATTCTCTTCTTTTCATCTCTTATTCCTTTTCTTCATTGCTCCCATTTTTTTAACAACTCCCCATTTACCCTTTTTATCAACCTTTCCTCCCCAGATAATATAGATTTATAAACAAACCTTTGTGTGATCATTATCCTCTTATAACCTTTCAGTTGATAGCAGAAAAATGTGGAGGAAATTATGAACTCTTGGAGAATATCACTGATGGTTTACTAACAAGATTGAATGATCGTTCAGTTCATGTTCGTCGACTGGCTGTACGTGGCCTGGCCAATTTTGCTCATCTTCAGAATGACCAAGTAAGTTTGTTAGTTCATAGTCATGGCATCTGCTTGTATTATTTTATTATGTTATTCTGAGTAGGATTTATTATGCTTAGACAGTCATGTGTATGTAGCTTAGCAGCTACAGACATTAGGTATATCTGCACAGTGAAACAAAAATACACCCACATCTGGGCCCCCGCTTAATGGTCATGAAAAGTTGACCATTAAGTGAAATTCTCGTAAGCAAAATCCATTTTCCCATAGATCCTTTTACAAATGCAGAAAAGGTTTTTTAAACAAACATGACGTAGGTTCAGTAAGTTTTGATAAGATATTAGTTCTGTACTATACTGTAAATAAGGCAAAAGAATTGATTTGTTGAGAGATGTGAGGGATCTACTGGGAGCTGATATAACTGGATAGACAGGTGTGAAACCATAATATGTATAGGTCATGATAGATGAAATATAAGAGCAGAGATGAATAACTTGCATAGTGTAGCTGGAGTAGTTTTTACCATGGAGGTGTTTCTAGAGGTGCGCAAAGAATATACATGTGTAGAGGAGATTGCCATCATGGATAATGGGATGTGTTATATTAGATGTTGATTGCAATACATGTGTTGTTGATATATCAGATTTAGGATGGAGCTAACTAGTATGAGATCTTGTTACTGTACTGTACCACCTTGACGAGATACTTAAAAGTACTTTAAGGCTTTTAAGTTTTGAACACAATCCTTCCTCAGTTCCCCAGTTGTTTGTAAAATTATTTAGTGGAATATGCATGCATTTGACAGCAGATGATTTTACCACCAGAGGTTTTGCAGTAAGTAGTGTTTGTGATCATTAACAAAACATAATGAGATTCATATATGATGTTTTATGTAAAGGTAATATGCATAATTTTTTTTGGTACATGATCCTCATTTCCCATGTTAGTGAGGTAGCACCAAGAACAGACAAGGACAGGCAGCATCTGCTCACATCCATTCTCTAGCTGTCGTGTGAAGTGTACCCCTTCATTACTTAATCTAACTACCTCACACCACATATTGTCCTAAAACATTTAATTTCCTACATACCCACCCTCTTCTGCACAGCCTTATCTACAGCTCATGCCTCACATTCATATAATATTGTTGGGACTAATCCTTTCAAACAAACCCATTTTTGCCCTCCCAGAAGCTTTGCCACTTCCCTTACTTCACTAGCATCTTCACAGAAAGTTTTTGGTCTGCACATCCTCTCTCTTACCCACCCCATATGCTCTTTACTTATCCTGCACTTTATCTTCTCCATTCTCTCAATAACAATTCTCAGATTTTCAGTTCTTGAACCTTATATGTCACCAAGTTTCTCACATAATGTTATTAGATATTTGTTTAGTCATGATGAATGAAAAGAGCAAAAGTGAGAGGTGACTGTGTGTGTGTGTGTGTGTGTGTGTGGTGGATTGATGTGATCAAAAAGGCAGGAAAAGTCAAGAGGGACACATATATAAAGTTTCTGTAGAAGGATTTTCCTGTGGGTCTGATGGACAGGTTGAAATAAGAGTGTGAAGAGTGTAAGTAAAGATTGAAAACAGTGATGAGGGAAGAAGAGAAAAATCAGAAGACTTTGGAAAAGTTGAATTAAAAATCTTAAGGGAAATAAGAATGCAAAGAGAAACAGTGAAAAAGTGGTAGAAGTGAAAATAATAAGAAATACTAAAAAAGGATGGGAAAAAAGATAGAAGTAAAAGAATGTTTTTTCCTGAGTCAATTGAGAGCTAATCATATGGAGGATTGATTAGAGTTGACTTCATCAAAGGATGGGAATGAGGCAGTAATATCATTATATATATGGAGAAAGGTGGAGGGAAAATTCCAAGACAGAGAACAATATCTCTAGATAGGATAGCAGCAGATTGAAAATGAGAAAATCCCCTAGAGTGAATGGGATAACAAGAGAGAGGTTAGTTCAAGGATGCTCATGGGAAAGTAAGAAAATTATCAGATGACTGGCCATGGGCAGTGACCTCCTTTCGACAAAGGAAAGGGCGATAAAGATGAGTACAGCCTCATCAAAGAACTTCTCACTCCAAAGGAGTCTGCATTTCCCTGCTGATGGAAGTAGTGCAGCCTTAGGCTGCAAGAAATTTTAGAAAGGTCCTTGGTAATACTTGAACTCTTTTATATAAATGTGTCCTGGTGTAATTATAAATGAATTAATGAAATGTATAGGGATAGGGAAGTGAGAGATGCAAAAACAAGGGTGGGAGTACGAAGCAAATTTTAAGTGGGATAATAGTTGTGATTTTTTGTGTCAAACTTGTTTGCAGACAAATCAGTTTTGCTAACATAAAATGAAGATGGTTATTGATTTTTTTTCTTGGTGAGTAAAAGAACATTTTAGGCAGGAGAATTACGTGGAGTAGTCAGTAGGAACATTAGGTAGGAGCCTCTGCAAACAATGCCTTAGAATTGCCCTCTACCAGTGGCCTGTTAAGGATGAAGCACTAAAGGTAAGAAGTGGCACTGGAGTTCACTCGCTATGGAGATACTATTGCCATGGCCACCCTCTTGAGGGAGTTTGTGTTGGAATAGGCATCAGAGATATAGATAGATGAAGTAAAAGAAGTTGATTGAACATCAGTAGTGTGATGGTTGTTGTAGATACGTGATATAAGACAGACAGAAAAACATTTATGTAACATGTACCATCTGTATTAGTATGTCCTGTATAGATATATCTGGCCTCCCATTTTCTGTAGTACATTACGCTATATATATATATATATATATATATATATATATATATATATATGTAAACATTAGTCTAGCCCAGGGCGCCAAGCCGTACAGACACGCACTGCCCATCTCCTCTGTACATTGTCAATATAATCTCCTCCGCGAGAAACTTCTTTTATTAGAACCTACGAGATAATCACTCAACACATTGAGTAAACTACATGGCGCAGTGAGTACTTTTTAAGACTATAAATCAGAGTAAGGGCTAGATTTCATCTCGAACATGTCCTCTCCTAACTCAACGCCGTAACAACACAATAATGCTAGCCCAGTGCAGTGATCAGTGTATATTGTGGCCTTTTACAGTGTCATTGCTCAGTGACGTGTTACAGTGAATGTGCTCAGTGCAATGAAAGGTGTATAACAGTACTTGTGGGGCGTTTCACGGTGTCAAAACTGCATCCCAAGGTCAAGGATGCAGTGCTGGGTAGTGGCTGCCATTTCGTGATGTCGGATTACGTCACTCCTCCCCCCCCCACCCCACACACACACACACACACACACACACACACACAGCCGAGAGCTCTGCACTGATCGCTCGCGACCTGTACTAAATGCTGACCTGATACTCCAAACTTTTCCCACATTTCTTGCTCTATAGATTGTTCCAGTGTGTAGTCGAGAACAGTGGCGTCTTCACCAGTTCGTTCCGAGTTGGGAGACACCCCACATCACTCAGACATGCACAAGGAAACACATGGACCATGTCTGGACTAGCAGTTGGGCCACGATGAAGTACCAGTATGGACCGACAGTCCCATATACCATGCGCACACTAATCAACCACCAACTCTCATGCCTCACTACCCAGAAAGAGGAAGTGCTCCGGAATTCCTCCAGCTTATCCAACACTTGGAGGAGGCGCAAATTTCTTCTGAGAACCACAGGAGGGCAGAAGAAGAACAAAAGCGACGAAAAGACAAAGACAGTTGGCACAGAGAAGAAGCTGAACTACGCAGGGAAGATGCTGAACACTTTTCAACTCTGATACAGATGTTAACACAAAAACGAGTTACATCTATGTTCAACCCAGCTCCACCGGAGTTCACCCCCACTACGCCCACCCCTGATACCTCAAACGTCGTTACCTCTGACGCCACCACAGACATCACAAGTACCTCACCCGTGACACACCCTGCAAACAAGACTGCCGCACACAGGCCACCCACGTTACATGCTGACGACACTTTCCAGACGTTTCGTCAGTAGCGCAGTCGTTGGGATGACTACGTCAATATGGTGGACCTGCAGACCTTGAGCAAACAAAAGCAGCTAATACATCTCAGGATGTCAGTGTCCCTCAATGTGTAATGGTCCCTGGAACATACCCTCAAGATACCAAAGGACACTTCACTGACAGTAAACAAGGTACTAGACGTGCTACAGAAACACTTCAAAAACCAGAAGAACGAAGCTCTACGTCGACTTGCACTCTTGCGCTGTAAACAGAAGGATGGAGAATTGTTCAAGGAATTCCTCATGCATCTAATGGACTTAGTCGCGGAAGTGGACTTGTGCTCCGGTGACCCAGTTGCTTGCGCAGCCGCACAGCTCAAAATGGTCCTACTAATGGGGGTCAAAAATGAAGAGCTCGTGCAGCACCTCACTTCTCTAATGCAGGTACATCATTTGAGGATATGGTTACCTGCTGCCAATCGTTTGAGGCCGCTGAACGTACAGCCTCAGCCATCCAATCGTCCCCAAGCCAACTGTGTGCTGCTTCCAGCTATAAGAGGAGGAAACAGCAAGACAAGCCGACCCACTCCTCTCCTCCAAGATGTCAACACAAGACATCAGCACCTAACACCGACACCTGCCAGTCATGTAACAGACAACATGACGCTTGGAAGTGCCCTGCAAAGGATGACACCTGTTCGAATTGCGGACTCAAAGGACATTGACCCAAGACTAGCAAGTGTCCTGCCAAGGAAGGTGAGTGCCTCTCCTGTCACAAGATAGGGCATTTCGCTAAAATGTGCCGGTCAACGATAACGAATAAGAGTAAAAGATCTCCCTCACATAGAAGGAACAGCAACTGTCATCACGTGTCAGCAGACAGCAATACTCCAAAGTCCGTTTGTGTCCAACTGGTATACGGCCAGACCATATCACAACTTCAGGTGCTGCCGGACAGAGGCACGAATGTCACAGTCATAGGTCAGGAACACCTGAACTCGCTTGGAATTCCATGCAGCGATCTACAGCCCCTAGCATCCACCACTACCCTAACAGCTGATGGATCTGAGATGGCTTCTGCCGTGGGATTCTTTCAAGCAACATTACAGCTGGGAAAGAGGACTTGTATGGCCAAGATACAGGTCCATGATGGTGTCACAACTCCCCACCTCTCTTACGGACACTGCCTGGAGTTAGCCACCATTTCTCCCCAGTTCCCAAAGCCAATCTTGGAGGTCAAGCACACAAACAGGTTTGACGTGTCGCACCTACCTGACCTGCCAACCCCGTCTGCTGCAAGAGAGTATTTCCTACAGGAATACAAGGATGTGCTACTCACCAAGCAGGACTTCAAAGTGGCCTCGTTAAAACCGACGACGGGTAAACCCATGAGGATTCACCTGAAGGAGGGAGCAGTACCATTTGCCATCCACAGTCCGAGACAGATCCCCTTCGCATTCCAGGAACAAGTGAAGGAGGAACTCGAGTCAATGGTATGTCAAGGTATCTTCGCACTGGTAGGAGATGAACCCTCTGAATGGTGCCACTCACTAGTTACCGTAGTGAAGGACAAAGGCGTCAGGATCACCATCGACCAGTCTCATCTCAACAGCCAGGTATCCCGCCCGACACATCCTTCCCCGACACTGTTCAACGCAGTCCACTGTGTCACTCCATCATCACAGTACTTCACGACGGCAGATGCCCTGTGCAAATATTGCCATACGGACGCTTTAAGCATTGCAGAGGTCCCATGGGCTTCTCAGCTACTGGAGATGCTTACTGTCACCACGGAGACATAGCCCTCCCAGGGTATGCCGAGATGTGTCAAAGTGGTGGACGACATCCTTCTCTACAACAGCGACTTCAAGACACACATCTGACAAGTTGACCAGATGCTCACTAGGTGTCACAGGAATGGGATCACTCTCAACCGAGACAAGTTCGTGATCACCCCCCTAATGTGAGCTACTGTGGTTACAGCATCTCAGACAAGGACATAGAAGCGGACCAGGACAGAGTCAGTGCCATCCGTGACTTTTTGACACCTGCAAACCTGACTGACCTGCGTTCCTTTATGGGCCTGGTGAACCAGCTGTAAGAGTTTACCCCGAGCATCACCACTGCCACCCAAACTCTCCGCCCCTTGCTGAGCCCGAAACGATTATTTACTCGGACAGCCGACCACGATGAGGCCTTCCGACACATCAAAGAAGCTCTGCTGCAACCAACCATGTTGGCACGGTTTGACCCGGCACTCCTGATCGTGCTGCAAACGGATGTGTCTCGACTCTATGGCATCAGCTATGCTTTGCTCCAGGAACACCAGGACCAGCTGTGCCTCATTCAGTGTGGCTCTCGCTCCCTGACTGATGCCAAGACAAGATATGCCACCATTGAACTGGAGTTGCTCGCCTCCGTCTGGGCCATGTCCAAGTGCAAACCCTACCTGATTGGGGTCCCGGACTTCACCCTGATGACTGACCACAGGCCTCTGATACCGATCCTCAACAGGTACACATTGGACGCAGTTGAGAATCCTTGCCTCCAACGGCTAAGGGGTCTCATCTCGCCCTACCAATTTACGGCCGTGTGGCGTGCGGGAAAACAGCTCTGCATCCCGGATGCCCTGTCCAGAGCCCCAGTAAGCCGCCCCACACCAGAGGACGAGAAGTTATGCAATAACATCACTACACACCTGAGGAGTATAGTGACCTGCAATGCCATTGACACCGTCACTGACCCCAAGAATCAAGACGCCAACGGAACTCTACAAGAAATTCGTGAAATAGCATGTGAGGACCCTGTGTATACCCACCTCAAGGATTGCGTGACTACAGGGTTCCCCTCCAATCAGTACGATATCCACAACTCGTTACTCCCCTATTGGAAGCTACGAGACAGCCTATCTGCCAACGGGGAACTGGTTCTGTATGTCCAACATATTGTCATACCTACTGCCTACTGCTGCCAAATGCTTGCTTACCTCCATGACAACCACTGTGGGGTGGAAGCGACAAAATGTCGGGCACGGCAGACTGTATTTTGGCCTGGGATCAATGCCGACATCACCAGTACAGTCCAAGCCTGTCAGCCATGTCAGGTCATGCAACCCATCCAACAACAGTAACCCATGCAGAGCGATGACCACACTACGAGACCCTTTGAGTCCGTATCAGCCGACTTCTTCACAGTCGCAGGGAAGGCCTTCTTAGTGATAGGGGAACGACTCTCTGGCTGGCCTGTCGTTGTCGTTGTCCCCTGTGGTACCTCATCTACAGCGTCACACACCACACGCAAGTTCTGCTGTTACTTCCGGGACGTTGGTGTTCCACTCAGAGTTCCGAGACTTCTTAAAACGCTGGGGTGTCACTCACGTGGTATCACTACCACACTACCCCCAGTCAAATGGCCATGCCGAGGTGGCCATCAAGTCGGTCAAGTACCTCATCTTGAAGATGGCGCCCTCCAGCAACATCAACATTGAAGACTTCGACAGAGGACTTCTCAAGCTCCGCAACACTCCTAATGACACAGGAAGATCACCAGTGCAGATACTATACAGTCGTGTGCTCCGCTCCTGTTTTTCTGCCCACTCAGAGTCCTTCTCGCAGGAATGGCAAGAGAAGTCTGAGACTTGTGACCACCGAGCTGCTGCTCGTGCCGAACAGGTTAGACGTCAGTACGACAAGCATGCCCGCACCCTGCCCAAGTTAAGTGTGGGGCAGACAGTATGAGTCTAGGACCCGACTTCACTCCGTTGGGACAAGATCGGAACCATCATGGGCTGTGGCAGAACAAGGGATTACAAGGTACGTTTACCCAGTGGGAGAGTCTGGTGGCGTAATCGACGTTTCCTCCGACCAATGCCTTCCCCTAGTGATGACCCCCTCCCCCACATCCCTGTGGCCTTTGCTCAGACAAGAAAAGAAGGTCCTTTGTCAGTGACCCCCAGTGTCCCCACACTGATCAAAGAGACTGCAGAAACACAGTTCGACGAGACAGAGCAAGGGGAGGGAGGTGAAGATACGTGATATAAGACAGAGAGAGATGCATTTATGTAACATTTACCATCTATATTAGTATGTCCATATAGATATATCTGGCCTCCCATTTTATATAGTACACCATGCTATATATGTAAACATTAGTCTAGCCCAAGGTGCCAAGGCATACAGACATGCGCTGCCCATCTCCTCTGTACATTGTCAATATAATCTCCTCTGCGAGAAACTTCTTTTATTAGAACCTTCGAGTTAATCACTCAACACAGTGAGTAAACTACAGGTGGAAGGTGAGTGAATCTTTGGGGAGGATTGTAAAATGGAAAATTTGACCATGAATGTGAAAAAGGAATTGAGGGATAGCATAATTGTAGGTAATAGTTGGTAGGCAGCCAACAACCAGGGAGATATATTACTAGTACTGCTCGCCTGAGTACCTAGAGGGCTAGTGACAGCTGCATAGCAAGCCAGGACTTCAGTGATTGTCAGGTTACACTCCTCTGACCCAGATAGATGTTTATTCTTTCTGCTTCACCCACACCTGGACTACTAGCATTCTGTCCTCAAACAAACAATGCTTTCTTGTCACACATAATACTTGACAACACTTAACTGACACTGCTCATTCTTTGTAACTAAATTTTCCTGTGGTGAGCACAGTGCGTTAGCCCTGACTTTTGGCGAAATGGTTGGAGCAATAGATAGTAGGCAGGAGCATTGAGGCTGGAGCAGCAACATTAGGTAGAAATAGGAGGTTGGAACATTGGGTAGATACATTAGGTAGAAGTAGGAGGTTGGAGCATTAGGTAGGCATCTCTGCAAACACTGTACTAGAGTTGCCCTCTGCTAGTGCCCTGTTAAGGATGAGGCACTAAAGGTTAAGAAGTGGCACTGAATTTCATTAGTTATGGAAACTCTGTTGCCATGGTAATTCCATTGAGGGAATTCTTGGAGGGAACAGGTGTCAGAGATATAGGGAGATAGATGGACATAGGTCTACCAACCCTGACCTACAAGTGTGAAACATGGAATAGATCATCAGGCCTTCATATAATAAAAGGGTTACAAACTTTGAGATCTATCATGCTAGTAGACTGTCATTATGTAAGTTATTGAATCCCATGTTCATTCCTAACCAAAAATTTCTTCAGTTAAACTCTTATGTACATACTATACCCTAAACTTCTCAATTTATGTACTTACTATAACTTGACATAAATAAGACTTCTTAATTCAGTAACTGTTGAAAGACTGTTTAATCCAACAGATGTTTCCATATCATGGGTAAATCTAACAAAGTTTAATGATACTAAGAATGCTGGTGATGGAGAGTTGAGGTGGTGATGGAGTGGGATGGGAGGGGGGGGGGGATGGAGGTGGAGTGAGGGTCACTAGGAGGGAGAGGTTGGGGAGCTCAGCTTGTTTATATCACTCCGTAAATTGTCTGATTCAGCACCTGTTTCAGCTACAGAGAAAAGTCTGCCTTGGTGTTTTGAAAAAACTATCCATTGTCAATTGTATGGCATGCCATTCTCTTCCTCTATAGATTTCTTTACAGGCACATGAAGCATATGCAAGTTTTATAGACTATGTCAGGGCAAGTTCATGGTCAGGATCCATGTCATTAATGAGGATCACAGCCATGTCTTAAAAAATCATATGGTTCTGCTAAATCCTTGGTTGTTAATCTGCCTGTGGTAGATGTACCAATACCTGTATCTTTTCTATCCTCATGGAGTTTTTCTGCATCCAACTACATGGTTTCCATATTGATCATATCCTTAGAAAGTGACTCTGTCAACTTTCACTTTGTGATCTTCAATTTCTTTAAAGCTACACATTAAGAATATCACTCAAATATGATCTTGATGTTCCTTAAAAGTAAAATTCTGGCAGGTGAAAGATGATTTCAAACAATTTTCCCAGTGTTTATGAGATAAGAATCAAGAGTATTTAGCTTTGACATCATTATAGAAGCATTATAACTGAAAAAGTCTTGCAGTATCTTTAAAATTTCATTATTGATGGAAGAGAATATTTGAAGTAGTATATTAAAAAGTACTACTTTTTCAAATCTCTTGCTTTTGCAAAGCATTAGTTTCATTCTATAGATTTTTACTGTAATTCTTGAATGTTGTTATTGTGAAATATCACTCTTTGGGCCATCACTATACAAGAGTTCTGTGTATTGTGAGGCAGGCTTTTTCAGTGAGCTATATAAGGGATGCTTGCATTGTTAGTGGTGCAAAAGAGTAAGTTATGATGAAATGTGTTGGAGATATGGGATGAAATGCATTGAGATATGGGATGTCAGAAGGAGGATATGACATGGGATGTGGTTTCATGGAGTGGGTTAAAAGAAAACCTATGAAGAGTTATGGTCACATGGAGGACATGCACAGTGACAAGCTGGTAAAGAAATACTTAGGTGTAAGATGAAAGTAAATAGTGAGAGGAAGATGGCTGGAATCCTTTGGGGAGATAGAGAGAAAGAGAATGTAATGGGAAAGGACCTAGGAGGCTGTAAGGTGGATGTTGCATGCCAGAGACATGTTTGGGTAATACAGCTTACAAATGTTTCTTCTGTGGTCTACCTATGTGTGTAGTGTTACCAGAGGGTGACATTTTGAGATGCAGATATGTAGATGAATAATTTTTTGAAAGCATATATAAACTGCACTATTTTTTGCATGCAGCAGAGCTTTGAAAAATATTTGTCAAGATCTATTGGAATTACTCATTTTCTTAATCAGAAGCTGCTTAAAAATCAGAGCTGTTGCTTTAATTTTTCCCCACAGCATATCTTTTTAATATACTTTGGCAGTGTGCCTTATATTTGGAATGTCTGCTCACATGATTATTTTATATTTTTTCTGTTCTAGTGCTATTTCCCCACATGGTCAATGGTAAGTTGCTACTTCAAAAGAGAGGGCTTGTGAGCATATTTGGAGATTGAAAATGCACATGCTGCTTGAATTATTATGTACTAAATGATGTTTTTTGTTCAATAGCACAGTTTTTTCTTTGCTTGGTAATATGCTGTATAAGTTTTGTGTAGAGCACAGTGAATTTCAGATTAACATATGGCTGGAATTGTTATGCATTAAAGGATGTGCTTTTTTCAGTAATACTTTTGTTGCTTTGCAGTTTATGAATTTGCTTTGTATATGGTGTATTTCATATAAGTATATGTAGAATATATAGGAATGATTCAGCTATCATGTCTGATTTCTTGATCTCGCCTTTTATGTGTGACTTGTAAAATTTATAATCATTAGCCCCCATTCATCTCTTCAAGTATGCATGCACTTGCACCTTTGATTATTATGGGGTAAATGCTATATATAGCTTTCCTTTCATTAGTATTCACTGCAATAGATTCAACAGAAAAATGCCATTTTTATTGTATGGGTTCTGTCTTTTAAGGAAGAAGGTTGAACCTCAATATACTATTATCATCCACACATTTATTCTTTTACCACCAGTTTTTCTCTTCAGGGTTAGTTTGTCCGGTGACCTTGAGATTCTTTAGAATCTCTTGGGTTTAAAAACTTCTAACCACTTGTCTTCTGATGAGGTTTTTGCCTTACACCATTCACTAACCACCTTTTCTGTAATTGCAGCCAACAGCTTAGTCCAGGTCCCTCCCTGCTAGTTTGCAACCTCTACTTGGTGAAGATGTCGTCATCTTGCCAGCTGACAAGCTAGGGCCACATATTTTTTAGACAATATAGACCTACTTTTTGGCTTATCCACTGTATCGTGGTTAAGTATCCTTTTTTGACTCACTTAGTGTGTATTGTAATTATAGTACACCTTTGTCACAACTTGTAATATTTTGACTTGAGACATTTCAGGCTTGCAGCTCTTGAGAATTGACTTGCTTCGCATACACTTTGTACTTGCAAAAAATTTGAAAAAAGTATTCTTTTATATTTTTGATGAATGAAATAAAATTGTTTTTTGATGGTAAAGTATCTTTAGGATATTTTGAAAATATTTTTCAACTTTTCTGTTTTTTTCATACTTGATTGCAGTTGCCCACATTAGCGAGTTAGCTCCAGGAAACAGATAAAGAAAGACACCTCTACTCACACTCATATATGTATATGCACACCACTGTGACCTCTTGCAGTATACACACATGCATATACATACATACATACATGTGCATATTCATACTTACTTTCCTTCATCCATTCCCAACACCACCCCACCCCACAAGAAACAGCACAAATGCATGAAGGAAAAGAAAGAAGATAATATATACACTCATCTGTTTCCTCATACCCGGAAACAGACGAAGAAAGGCCTCATCTGCTTACAATTATTCTCTAGCCGTCATGTATAATGCACCGAACCACAAAAAGAAATCCTGAGAAAGGAGTTTTTTAACTTATCATGCATAATTTAATGATGTCATGACAGAACGCTATGCAATTTGTATCCCATCAGCTGACACTGACAATGTATATTTGTATCCCACCTGCCACTAGACTACTTGTAAAAAAGAGTACTTGTGGCACACCTCTGTTTGTGTTCACTGTTACCTCATTATTCACTGCATCTAAAATCAGTGCAGAATATCAGTATGTTTGGAAGGAATGTTAAAGATACACAGTCAAGAAGTAAGAGTATCACTTGTAGGGAAATTAGAGTGACTAGGAGGTTTAATGGTGCCAAGAAATTCATGGGCATAGCTTGCTTTATTTAAAGAAAATTATTGAGGAAGGAGGTTACACATGAAAAAGTCTTTAATATGGATGAGATTGATTTATTTTGGTAATGAGTGTAATCCAGGGTATTGTTTATCAAATGAAGAACAGACTGTTTCAGGGTTCAAGGCAGCCAAAGATTGCAGAGGGCAATTTTATGCTTATCTTCTTGCTATTGTTTCATTCAGAAAATCCCAGGGCTTTGAAGAGTTATGAAAAGTCTGTATTACTTGTGATATGGTAACAGTTTTTGCATTAGATTGTAAAAGTGACGTAGACAATCCTAGTGCCCCTCCTTCCTCCCAGGAGCATTCACTCCAAGGCATTCTGCTCCAGTATCTCCCACTATAGTCATCAAATTTTATAAGTTTCTGTTAAATATCACCTGTTGGTTAATCATAATAATTCAGGTGACAAAGACATACCTAATCACCCTATTATCTCTTTCCTACTAACCAACACTCCACCACTTAAAGCCCTCATAACTACATTTTTTGGTAAGTTTCCATTAAATATCATCTGCTTTACCTTTGATATGGCAACATTTGCTGAAACATAAGACTGAGGTGGATGATGTAGACAACCCTAGTTAAAGATAAGGGGGAGATGCAGATAAGCCTAGCATCTATGTATACCTCTAACAACCCTCACCCTATCCGATCCCACTGCACTAGCACTTCAAGCTACATCACTGCCTTTTTTTCATTAACTTTTTCGGTAAATTTCAGTGAATTTTCATTAAACATTTTCAGAGTTGCATCATGACAGGATGGGATATAGTTGTGGTAAGCTGATTTAGGTCTTAAGTTGGGGTGTAGGTGTATGGATGGTGAAGAATTTTTATGTTCTCCATTTACATTTTTACATACTTAATTTTTACAGTTTTTATTGTGAATGAAGACTCCCCTCCCTTCTCAGTCTTCTTCACTTGAATATCTGCATGGTGTGTTTTAATATTCCTTTGAAGGCTTTGAGTGCAGAGGAACTAGAAAGGTGCCGTCTTGGTCTAATGACATTGATTCAAGATCTGATTTTATGCGTCAAGTTATTTTTGCCCTTACTGAATGCTTTCAGCTTAACGCTCTTCCACATTCCTTTCTTGGTCTTTCTTCTGCACTTACAATAACATTCTAAACTTGTCTCTTTTCTTTTACTGTTTCAAAATATTTCACTCTTAAAGTGCTTTTTTTTTTGCCTAGTATGGAAACTGTTTGCATGTATGATAAAAAAGGCACTCTGTAATGAGAGTTGAATAGGTTGTGAAACTAGAGGGCATGGATTGAATGAATGATAGAAAAAGCTATAAACTAACAAAGGTCAGAAAGGCAGAAGAGTGAATGAGGTAGAGAATATAATATTAGTAATAGATTAGGTTTGAGTAATTGGAGTAAAATAAAAATACATACTTGTAAATGCCAAATATAAGCTGAGAACCATGTCCTCTGTAATTTGAGAGGCACATAATCCCAAGTTTTTATATGTATATTACATGCAGGTGTAATGCAATCTTACAGGTATCGGAAAAACTGACAGAAATTATTACTGCTCTTGTGGGAGCAACAGACCAACGTGATAGCAGCAATTCCGATGGAATCAGTATTGAGACCCAGGTAGCCTTGGAGGCTCTCAGAGGCCTTGCTGCTCTCTTGCCACGCCTTCCTCAAGAAATTGTTCTTCAGCACACACCAACACTCCTTATCAGAATTAGACTCTTTTCAGAAAAAGTAGGTACCAGGATATAATGGCATTACTATTAAAAGGTATTGGTTTTCCTTCATTAGTAAAACTGTAAATCTCATATAGGTTCATTGTGTAATTTTATAATGACAGAGTACTTCTAAATTGAAAACCCTCAAGTGCAAAGTATTGCATAAATCAGGTAGATAGTAAGATATACTGAAGGTAAAGGAATAAGAGTAATTGCTTTCTCAACTTTTTTTCTTTCCAGGGCAAGATCATCCTGTGAGCTCTTGAGAGAATTTCTAGGATCCCAGGAATCAGAAACTTCCTAACCCTCTTCCTTCTGATTAGATAAATGCTTCTCACCCCTTGCTAGTACCCTCTTTGGTGCAAGCAGCTTGTTGGCTTTGTCTGGATATACCCTCTAACCAATCAGCAACCTCCTCTCAGTGATGACATCATCATCCCACTGGTCGTTGATTCCAGCCTGCCTCATAATTCTCTGGATCCCAGAAGTATGGAGACATTCTGCTCCAGCCTTCTGTCTAATTATGGCATTTCTACTCTATAATTGATAAGTATTCTTTTCTGATTTGGGTACAGTGGGGTGTATTTACCTTGTTGAATTATTCTGTATGACTAGCAAATGTATCAATGTTTGCAAATATATAAAGTTGTTACCATTTCTGAGTACATGACAAGTAAAGGGCTAGACCTTGGATATGAGCATGGTTCACTTCCATGTTCCAAGAATTATGAGGCAGACTAGTACTAGCAGCTAACAAGGTAATGACTTCATTACCAAGTGGAGGTAGTTGGTTGAGGTGTGCATGTACCCAGGCCAAGGTAAGAGGGTTCTAGCACCAAACAATGGTCACCGAGAAGTGAGAGGCATTTGCCTTACTAGAAGTGTAGGGATTAAGAGGTTTGTAACCCCTAGGGATACTAGAGATTCTCTCAAGGATCATGGTACCCTCTCTAGAGAAAAACAATTATATAATCTTCCTAACTTTTATGTTTTTCCTCCAGTCATCAGGTGAAGTGCGTGAAGCAGGTCTGGGTGTCTTGCGGGGACTTGCAGCATCTGTTGGTAGCTCTGAGGAGTTTCAAGAGCAACTTCACCTTCACCTCTTGGCATCCTTAGTCCATTTGGCAGATCCTTATGCTCCAACAGTTGTGGTAGAGTGAAATACTTACTGGTTGATAGTGGACATTAATAAAGTATTGGTAACTTTACCCCAGGACCTTTTTTTTTTTTTTCTGAAAGGGACCTGGCATTACTCCAGTACCCCATTTCAGCATTCCAGCAGCTCCAAGGCTGCACCACACGTACTGTTTCATCAACTGTCAAAGATACAGCTTCACCAAAGTGACTTGTCACTTACTGTCCACTGACACCATAGATGTTAGTCATTGAATTATGTCATACTTGAGAGAAAAGGGGGTTGTCATTAATTGTCTGTGGTAGAGAAAGGAACAGTTATGTTTGTACATAGTTAAACAATCATTGATATTTATTGTGTTCCCGCTAGTTCTGAAAGTATGATTGTGTCATTTTTACAAAGTTTAATTAAATAATTTTTGGATATGACTGGAGCCCTCAACATAAAATAAAAAGCATAGATTGTGGGAACTTTGCCAAATCATTTTATGTCTAAAGTTTCACAAAGAGCCCCTTTGTTATTCACAAGATTTCAGATTTATATGCTATATCATTTTCCTAACTGCTAATTTGTATATCACTGTTGTCTTGCTGGTTTACATTGGTTTCAGATGGATAGATAATCTATCTATCTACCTATATCTATGATGCCTTTTCCCTTTGGTAACTCCCTCAAGTGGGGTGGCCACATGAAAATTCTCCATAACTGGTGAACTCCAGTGCCACTTCTTAGCTCTTAAGTGCCTCACCCTCAGGCCACTGACAGAGGGCATCTCTATCATAGCTTTTTCAGATGCTTATACCTGATGTTCCAACCTACTACTTCTACCTAATGCTCCTGTTTAATGTTCCTACATACTATCATTTTGTCAAAAGGCAGAGCTGGCACATAGCACTCACCACTGGAAAATCTAGAGGTACAAAGAATGAGTTGTGTAAGTTAAATGTCAAGTGTTGTGTGACAAGGAGAGATTGTGTGTTTGTAGACGGAATATCAGCAGTCCATGTGTGGGTGAGGCAGATAGAAAAGACAGCTGCCCGAGTCAAAAGAGTGCAATTTGACAACCATTGAAGTACTGGCGCATTACACAGCCATCACTAATCCTCCCAATACCCAAATAACCTTGTGGGAAACAAAGAAAGTTATGTGAATGGAGTGGAGAAGCAGTAACTGTGTATATTTGTGTACAGTCATGTAATTTCATATGCTGATGCATGTTCATGAGCATGCATCCCTCACATACTTAAGGATAAGTGGAGACTCTTTTGACATGGTTGTTCCCTTGAATGGAGTTCTCAGAGGGAATGGGTGTGAAAGGTATAGATAGACAGACAGACAGACAGATAAATGTTGACAAGCAGTTGTGCTTCCCATGAGAAGTAGGTTGCTTTTTTGCCTACTTTTCATGCCTTTGTGGGTGGTTAAATTCAACACATGGGTTCAGTTCTGCCAATATTTGATGTGTGACCATGTAACTTCATATGCAGATACATATTGATGAGCACTTCAGTAGGTCCCTGATTTACACTTCATCCCTTAGAGGAAAACTTTTTGAATAGAGGTTACATATGTATGTAGAATAATTTTTTTGCATCCAGTAACTTTCCTCTTACACAGAGTTTCTGTACTTCCCACAATGCTTTCCACTTCACTTTGTCAAATGCCTTTTCAGGCTCCATGAATGCTACATATAACTTTTTCTTTTGCGTTGTTCTTTTCTGCTAACATCTTCCCTGAGAAAATCTGATCAACATATCCCCTATCAGTCATAACTACCGCCCTCCTCTTAACCACTTATATACTCTATTATTTTTTTTTTACCCTCTCAAGAACAATTTTCCCATACACCTTCCCTGATATCCTGGTATCTTACCACTTTATCTTTTTATTCTTGTATAATTACTTTTTACTATCTCGGTAATAATTCTACCATACACCTTCGTTGGTATCATGGTATCTTGCCACTTTATCTTTTTCTTTCTGCCCCCAGCACTCTCCCCCTCTTCCACAAACGCATATATTTTGTGCATCTATTCTATCATCACATAGCTTCCACACCTATTATCTGGTGCCATCAGCTCTTTAAAGTATTCCATCCATCCACCATTCGGGATAACAGTTTATAAAGTGTTATGATGTGTGTGTGCATCTATATTTGGAAAGTGCAGGGCAATTGAATAGTAAGTGCCCGTTGTCGTCTTTATGATGGTTGCCTTGGGGGTACGAAGGGTCTTGGGATGTGTTGCTATAGTGTTTGTAGTGTTGTTGTGATTGGTGATGTCTAGAGCATAAGCTTGTCTGGGGAGTGTAGTTTCTGGTGGGTGTATGCCTGGTGGGTTAAAGTTTAAAACTGAGTTGGGAGGTTGGTTTTTAGTGCTTGTCGAGTTATTTCAGCTCGAATGTGCTGTATCAGTATTCATTTTGTTGGGGGTGGGGGTATTTTTGAGCAGAGGTTACTGAAATGGTAGGCAGGGTTAAGCATTTTATTTTTACTTAGGGGTTGATTGTCATTTTTTGAGTGGTTAATATGGAAGGGTCTAGTTCTATTGCTTAGAACTGAGTGCCAAACATGTTGAGATGGGAGACTATATTGGGAGGATTTGTACTTCATTGTGAAGTTGTTTAGAATTTGTGGCTACTAAGCAACCCGTGATTGTTCTGCAAGCACTCTTTTGTGTGGGTTGCAGCTTTGTTTTGTTTACATTTGAGAAGATGCAAGACTGGACAGGTGAGGCATAGTTTAAAATGGAGCAGTTAAATTGCTTATATAAGATGCTGAAGGATTCTTTCTTATTCACATATGGTATCAGTTAGAATTTTGAGAGCATTTAGTGTATGAGTTCCTTTTGTGTTAATGTTCTTGGTGTGTATGTTGTACATGACATTTGATGGTGTTTTGTTCAGGAGGAGAAACTGTCCATGCAAGGTGACTGGAGGGTGTGAGCTGGAATCATGTCAGTCTGGGGTTAAAAGAGTGGCTGAAGATTTCTGCAGAAATGCATACTTTCTGTTGTAGGTGAGCCATTGTTTCAATTGTACAATGTGGTGCTGCATATATGATGTTGCTGCTGTGGTGTCAGCAGGGTTAAGTGATGTGATTGTGTGGTCATATGCTGACAAAAGGACCTTCATGTTGTGCTTTGTGTGAGGTAATGGGAGGTGATGTAGGAAGAGACTGAAAAAGGTCAGTGAAAGAACTGCTCCTTAAGGCATTCCAGTGTAGAGTTCATGTCTTGTAAGATTGAAGCCATTGTGAGTGACTCTGGCATGGCGGCTAGCTTTGAAGTTGGCCAATCCCATTTTGAAGTCGTTGGTGATGTTTGATATTTTTTGTGTAAGGATGGGTCATGGGATAGTGTCAAATGCTTTTTTGATGTTTGTTCCCACTTATACTGTGTGGGAGGGGGATTATGGTTGGTTGAATCCATGTAGGATGTGCTGTGAGCTCATTGTGTAGTATGGTAGTAGTCTTTGGATCTGAAGCCATGCTAAATTGGTGAGAGTAAGATGCTTTCTTTGATATTGTTGTAGATAATTTGTACACAGAGTTTGGATAATGAGGATAGAATTAATACAGGGCAGTGCGAGGAGAGGGAGCTGGGTGGTTGAGAAGGTTTTAGGATTGGTATTATGCAGGCTAGTTTCCAGATATTAGGGATTATGTTGTTTATGCAAGAGTAGTTGAAGATATCTGTAAGTGCTTGGATTGCAAATGGGCCATGGTGTTTTATGTTAAAGTTTGCTATGTTGTCAGTGCTTGTAGTAGGAGAGTTCTTTAAGGTTTTAATTGCATTGCTTGTATCATTGGTAGTAAATGGTGGGTGGGCAGTTGTTTTTGGGTGAATTTTGTGTAGTTTTTTTGTTGCCTTTTCTCTTTTGGGATGTGATTGGTTTGTGTCTGATTTTTTAGTAATGTCTCATAAGTATTTTTTGTGTTCTGTGGGAGCAGGGATTTCATTAGAATGGATCAGGAGTGTTTCATGAGTGGGGGCTGAATTGGTAAAACAAGAGTGGATTTTCTTATATGTGCACTATAGTAGTTTGCCTAGGGTCTTATAATTCACTGTCTTGAGGAAGGAGTGCCAGTTTTCTGTGTGTCTTTCTGTGATTAGGTTAGTAATAACATTGTTTAGAGTAAGGATTTGTTTTCTCATTTCTGTGAGTGGTTGTGTTTGAGCTGTTTTTTGCTTTATGAGATGTTTGACTTGGGAGAAATTTGCTTTATATTTTTTCTTTTGCACCCTTGTGGTATGTGCTTTTTTGCTGGCTTGGTTGAAGATGCTGATGAAGCATAAGATTGCATGATCTAGGTATGAGAAATCATCTATACCAAAGTTTTGGAACTTTCTATGTACTGTGTGAAGGCTGGCCAGTCTGCTTTCTTGTAGTTTGCAAAAGTGTTTTTGGTGGTTGTGTTGATTTGATGAGCTAGATGGAGTGTTATCATCACTACCCTATCCTTAAACTGATTAAATGTTTAAGCCTTGGTGATGTCACACACCCTTGATACAGATTTGCCTCTTGCCAGGGCCATTCACCCTCCTCCACCATTGCTTGAATGTATGCTTTACTATCTTGATAAAAACCCCACATTTTTCACAAGCAATCTCTTATCATCTCCCTCTTATGCTTTCTCAGGATCCATAAGTGCCACATACTGACCCCTCTTTCTCTAAGTATTTCGCAAACAAATTCTTCAAAACAAACATCTGGTTTACACATGTTCTGCTATTCCTAAAGCCACATTGCTTCAGGCTTTGATACCCACAAACATACAATTTCTCTTTGTCACACATAGCACTTGACAGTATTGAACTCGCACATCTCGTTCTCCATAACTCTAGATTTTCTTATGGTGAATGCTATGTGCTAGCCCTCTCTTTTGGCAAAATGCTAGGAACAATAGATGTAATTAGTAGGTAGGAACATTAGGTATAAGTAGTAGGTAGGAACATTAGCTGGGAGCGATAGGTAGAAATAATAGGTTGGAGTATTAAGCAGGAACTTTAGGTAGGCACGTTAGGTTTGATGTAGTTGGTCGGAACATTAGGTAGGAGCCTCTGAAAACACCACTCGAGTTGCCCTCTGCCAATGGCCTGTTTAGGATTTCCCAAAGGGAAGAGGCATCTGAGATGTAGATATATAAATAGATGGAAATAGAATATATGATGACTTACTTTATACAGAAAATAAACAGTTATTAGGATATTTTGAATAATCCAAATGCTCTATCTTTAGATGTGCAAGAGTGCATTGCAAGCGTTGGGCCCTCATCTTGGTTCACAAGCAATGAACACAATGTTCCAGACTCATTTGATCCCCAGTGGTGCTCTGAACTACCATCAGTTTATTACTGACCTCACCAAGCATATGGTAAGATTAAAGAAATATACAAATTGAACTGAACCAGGGCATGTAAAACATCCAGGGTAAACCATGGAAAGGTCTGTGGGTCCTGGATGTGGACAGGGAGTAATGGTTTCATTGCAATACACATGACAGCTTGAATATGGAAGCGAGCAGATGTGGCCTTTCTTTGTCTGTTTCCTGGCACTACCCCACAGACTTGGAGGGCGGCAGTCAAGTGTGAAGAAAAAGAAAAGAATGTATATGTATCATTTCTTCTTTAATTCATTTATGCTGTTTCCTGTGGGGCGGGGTGGCGTCGGGAACGGATGACGGCGTACAAGTATGAATACATATACATACATATTTTTTATTTTTTTCGTACCCCTACTCAGTAATGTCAGAAATCATTCACATTTACTGACAGGTGTTTCAGTTGTCTTTTTCAGCGAGTGTATGCTAGTTCATATCTAATATAGACTGTGCAATTATGTATAGATTTAATGTTAGAGGCCTTCAGTATTCTATTTCCCTATCACTGCTGTCTCATATTTCTCTCCTGCTGTCTGGAACTGACCAATCTCTTTCATCAAAAAGACTTATTCAATTCATCCAAATCAATTTGTCAGTGTTTTCCATATAAATGGTGATGCCTTGCAGTGCTGCAGGAGGTGGATGATGTGTTGACATGATAAACATTGACCACCATAGACTTTGAATATATAGACCCTTTCTTTGACAACACTGTGTTGATAGTATGTAATTGAATTGGTATCATCTTTTTTTGGCACCTTTTGCTATGATCACAGGAAATTCAAAATTTTTTGACCATACACTGATTTAAATTTTATTAACTTGATTTGGTTCATCAGCACTGAAAGGGTTTGGTCATTATACCACACCATTCCTTTCTTTCCAAGAACTTATTTTTACAGTGCAAGACCTCTGTGGCAGCCTCATGATTCTAATTAATACTCAGTCAGTTCCCAAAGAAGTAATCAGTTATGAACTTGTCACACTTGTTCTGAGCCTTAAAGATCAACTGATTTTATATATTTTTTAGTTTTGCTTCAACAAGTAATTGTTCTTTTATCCGCTCTCTACAGGTATCAGATCTGAAGGACCATGTAAAATTCTTTATTCAAGCTACTACATCATACTTCAAGAGCTCTGAGGCATCACTACGACGTGCTTCTGCCCTCTTGATTGGTAATAATTATTTATTTATTTTTTTTTTAATTATTTTATTCATTTGTTACCCCAGGATCAATTTCTACAAGAGTCCTGGCATTACCCAGAACCTCTTTCCATAGGTTCCTTCAGCCCAAGGCTGCACTACTTCCAGTTGTAGGAAAATGTAGACTCCATTACAGTGAGTTCTTTGACAAGATTGTACTTCCAATGATACAGCCTCACCTAAGGTGACTTTTCAAATGTAGTGTAACCTTAAGTAGGCATAGTCTGGAAACACTTTATATTTTCCCTTTTTATAGACCTGGAAAGAGTAAAGCAATTGTATATTTGAAGCTAGAATGGCCAGTCTTCCATACTATTACTACATCTTTATCAGTTTATATCCTTTATGCTTCTTCCCACGGTATTACAGAATAGCTAGTGCAGAATCTTCTGTAAGTACCGTGGTCCTTCCATAGCATTGCAAAGTCCCCATTTGTACTTATCAGGAACATAACCCCCCCATAAACAATGATTTTTAGTTGCTTGCTTAACACCAGATTTCAAGAATGTAATCCCACTGTCAAGTGGGGTCTCCTAGTACCAGGATAAGTTTGGAAACCAGTCAGTTGAAGACACCAAGATTATACTCAGCTGTGTACAGCAACAGCTTGCCCAGCATCAATTCATTATTATGACATTTCAGTATTAGGGTACAGGCTCACATAAAAACATGAAAGCTCACACGTTTGTGACGTGAAAAAATAATTTTGTAACAAATTTTTACCAATAAAAATGAAATATTAAAAGATACTTTTAAGTTTTTGAGTCATATGCATATTTCATTGATGTTGCACCAAAATGAATTTGGATTCCTATTCCACCCACTGGCAAAATATGTTTTGATTTGTATCCCACCTGCTGGCAGTGGTTTGTAAATAAGATGGTATTGCATTGAGCACCCCTGTTTCAGTTTCACACACACACACATCAGTAAGTGTAACCATTTCAGTATGTCCAGAAAAAAGTTAAAGCTACTTAAGAGAGTGCTGGACACAAGGCTATCAATTTGAAAGTACTTAGGAGGTACAATTGTTGTTAGAAACTTGTGGCTGTAGCCAAGTTCATGAGTCTTAGTCACTCACCTAGGGCACTGCTGTACAACCATAGGGTTAGCAGAAGCATTCAACTTCCTAGACAAGGCTGTGGCCCTCTTTGATGACATTGATCCAAAGTATGAACATGCCCTGTTGTTCTCTAGAATAATTTCAAAGAGAAAGAGAGGGAAACAGTTCACATTGGATGACTGTTTCAAAAGACCAAGGAAAACTCTCCCTCTGTGTCCAGTTCAAAAATTTGGTGGATTATACCTTTCAGGGGGTGACAGAGAAAGCCCTGTTACCTTGTCCTTTCTTTCCCAGTAACCCCAAGTCCACCTTATCCTACTTAACCAACTTAAACCCTTATCACCATATTTTCTGGTAAGATTTCATTGAATACCATCAAAATTACTTAATGAGAGTATGGTATATTGTATAATTGTTTCATGTATAGTATATCCCATAGTTAAGAGTTGGGTATGGAAAACTTTTGCTCAGGAACACACCTTCCTTGTAATGGGTTGCATTTGCTTGTATAAACTGCTTAGCAACAGGTTTTCCAGAAATGTAACCCGCTGTAACTGGGGTTAGGTGTATGACAGACATAAATTAAATCTTATGGTGAAAGCCATGGGTCACTTGCCGTTTCTTTTGGCAAGAGGACTCTGATTTTGAAGCTTTATGGAATACCTTAGCATCAGTAGAATCTATTTAAGAGACCACTTCATCATAAAATATGGTTTATGCTTGTGATGATGCTACTTGCAGACAGAGTTGGTTGACTCCCCCTTGTTCAATGATTCCTTTATCTAGGCTTGCTTGCCCAATCTTATGTCTTTTAATTTGCTATCATTAGAAAAGGATGATCCAGAACAGCAGTATGTTTTATCAAGGTTAGGTTTTTTCTTTAGTTCTCCTTAAGTTCCTCCTTCATTTAGGTATGTTCTCAGATGCTTATAATAGGGTTCTAAATCCATATAAGAAGTGTAGATTCTGAGTGATAAAAAACCATTTCTCTTCCTTAGGCAGCGCCCTTCCCCTATTTCCTTTTTAGTAAACCATTTCTCGATTCTGGACAGCAGTAAGCCTGAGGCACAGTTATAAGCAGTCTGTAAATGAATGAGTAGAATCTCCATAGACTTAACCTTACCTTTAAGCTTCATGTTTTATGACAGTTTAAGAAGATGAATCCTTATGGATATACCATGTTTTGGGGGGTAAAGCAAGTTTTTAACTTCCCTCCGAGGAAAAGCTCTTACATATATTCATGGGGCTCTGCCGACAGCAGATTTTTTTTTTATCATAAAGTTTTTTTTTCTTGGTACTACTTTGTTTTGCATAATTTGTTTTACATAATTTCTCACAGTTTGCTTGGTTGTAGGTTTATTGTAAGACCTATTCACTGCTTTAATTTTATATGTAACCTGCATGCTGCCATATCTTTGTCATCTTTTATGAGTGTGCATACATGTTTGGTTTAGGTTTTTCATATCTGTGTTTGTATCTCCATATGTTGAGTTGATTTATGAAAAGCATCACAAAAGAAAACTTTCACCTTGTGAACTTTTCCCTATCTTAGAAATATTGATATAAATAATTTGCATTTCGTGATTGACGTATGATTGCATTTCTTTTAACATGCCACTGTATGTTTTATCACTGCAGGTAATCTGGTATATCACTGTGAAAGTAGTGATGAGTTAGGTGTATCAACAGTCAGCCATGGCCTGTTGTACCTTCTACGTGATCCAGACCCATCTGTGAGAACTGCTGCTGCAATTGCTATTCCACTTCTCTTCCGGCATAATCAGCTTCTGTAGTGTCATGGGAATAGGTAATAATGTAATACAGGGTTTCTCATGTTAGTTTCATGAAGAAGACTTTGTCTTGATATTATTTTTGACTTTATCCATGAATGTAATATGAACTAGTCATCAAAAGACCATTATAAGCTTATCAAATAAATAGTCCTTCAGCTTCATCGAATTTTGCATTAATATTGAAAAGAGGTATATGGGTGTTCCAGACTCTGCCTGCATGAGATTGCAAGTGAAAAGTCCCCTTGATGAGGCTGTAGCATTGGAAATAAAGTCTCATCAAAGAACTTGTCACTTCAAAGGAGTCTACATTTCCCAGCTACTGGAAGTAGCACAGCCTTTGGCTGCAGGAACTTTTAGAAATGTCCTGGATAATACCAGGACTTTCATAAAAAGTGATCCTGGGGTAATTATGAATGAATGAATGAATGAAGATGTATCTGTATAATAAACTTCTCTTTTGAATGTTAGATTGTTGAGAGTACTTTTATGTAAAATTTCATCCTTTTAAATATGCACCTAGTTGATATCTTGAAATACTGTTGCAAAATTGGTTGCTGCTGGTTTTCAAATGATCATTGGTATATTAAAGTTCAAAAACAAATATTCAGTTTTGTTGATAGGCCGTGGGCTATAATTAGCAGATAACTGACAGGTCTGAAGATTAGGAACTGACATCAGTTGCATATCACTAATCCACTGTAGTTGCACAAGTTTATTCCAGAGAATATATATGTCATTGCCTAAAGGTTCCAGTTTGCTTGTTGTATAGTTCAGAACATGAACAGCACCGTATTCATTTTTGTTACACATGGTAGGTTAATGCATTCAGCTGTCAGGGACATAGTTTATAGGGAAAGGCAGTATACTGTATATTTGAATATGATTATTCTTTGGTTGTTGTAAACTATCTTTTTTAAAGTGATGTGTTACTCTCCATCAAACAGAGCTCTAAGAGCTCTGTAAGTGGTTAAAACAGTTTATCTCTTAAAAGAAACATAAGAGGTGTATCCTTGAGAATTTAATCCTTTCTGCCACAATAAAACCCATGAAGCCAGGACATGCAGGTTCACAAACCTCAGTATCCTGTAGAGGTGAAGTGGCATCAAATCTTATTTATTTCAGTTGCTCAATGGTACTTTTTGTACCTGCTGACTTCTGCTTTTCATCAGCTTGCGGCTTTTTGGCCTTCAGAGATGTCAGATTGGTATTACTCTTCTATTTGATGGTTTTGAATATGATTTTTAGGTACTTTGTTGTAGCTTGAGAACATGTGTACTTGGAACCTGGAAACATTGTTGCCAGGTGATGTTCAGCCTAACTACTACTTTTAGATTTTCATATTTTATATTTTTTCCATTTATGTTAAGAGTTTAAAGACTTTTTTTCTTTTAGACAAGCAAATATAATAACAGGTCAATGTGACCTCAGTGGAAAAGTCAGCATTTTCCAAAGCAAGGTGTGGACCACAAGTCTAGATTTGAAGGATGCCCATTGTATTGTGCAAATTCATCCCCCAATGGGAAGTTCTTAGCTTTCCAGGCAAGCAGTAAACCTCAACAATTAACCCTTTTGGGTTAAGCATAACATCCCAAATTTTTACTTTGATTTCAACCCCCTTCCCTGATAACATTAAAGTGGTAGTGCTAGTTAATCTCAAAAGATTATCTGATTGTAACAGATTAAATTGCACATGACAGATGGAGAATAGATATCAGCAAAAGTGGCTTTTCTTCATCTGTTCCTGGCATTACCTCGCGAACGTGGGAAATGGCAATCAGGTACGAAAAATAAAGATGCAAAATTAAAATGTCAGGCTGTCACTTAGTCAGATATTTTTGCTTCAGAAAGCAGGTTGCATCTATGATTAAGAAAATTCTTTGATTGTTCCAAATAAGATGTTCACTTGAACTAGAATCAATCGTTGCTCCCATGCAGGTTCCCTTCCCCTTTAAGCAGACAAAGCTTTATTTATTGTACTAGTGTTAGGATGAACAAAATAGCATCAAGATGTACAAATGATGTACAGACATAACAAGATATACATGCATATGAGTGTTGTACATATGTGGACAGTGGAAAATGTGGGACCAGTGTCAAGTTTCAGCTGGACCAAGTAAAAATTTGCATGTAAACCAAGCTTCAAGGGTTATAGATGCATCTGTAGTCAAGTTACCTCCAAAGCAATTTAGGGACTCAGGCCATGACTGACAAATTTCAATTGTGTATCAGAATTTTGGAGAAAAGAGGTGAGTGCCAACATTTGTTGAGGCAGTAACATGGTCTTTTATGCAGACGGAGAAATCAAAGTGAACCATCAGGGATGCAAACTTCTGGAGGAACAGTGTGATGTGGAAACCCACCAAATCCTATTGTCCATAATGTGGTTCAAGTGTGCATGAATTGATGTGGAGGCACTCATCACAGATATGGATCCCCAGTCAGAGGAACCAAAGAAATCGTTCCATCTTTCCGAGGAAGGTAGTGCAAGTCAGACAGAAGACCAGGGCAGTTGCACTAAAATGTGCCTGAATACCAAGTGAAACCTCTGTAGGTAATGTAAATAGCATTGTACTTCTTCCTGTCTCAGGGAAACACATGAATCATGCATGGAAGTGTTTAATGATGAGTAAAGATTGCCTATGGAAGTGAGTAAGTAATATATTATAAAGGTGAACAAGTGCCGTGTTGTTTCAAGATAATTAAGATAATGTAAAAGTCATGAAGTTAAGATGTTTGTAAGGCAAAACTACAAATTCTAAGAAGAGGGCTTCAAAACTTTTATTGTAGATATACAGGGGGGTCCCCAACTTACGAACATCCAAACTAAGAACACTCAAACTTAAGAACGAGTTCAAAAAACAATATTTAATTCTTAATTCATCATACAGTCAATTACACATATACTGCAGAACTACTTAAATGTGCATATTTTTCATTCAGCATTGCTTAAAATGATGTTCTAAGTACATTTACATCAGAGTACGATATTAGATATGTTATTACAGTCAGGTATAGGAATTTAATTTTATGCATTTCTTCATATTTTCCAACTTACGAACAATTCAACTTACAGACAGGGTTAGGAACATAACCCCCCTTTAGAAATATAATTGTAGTGGATACAGTAATGTTGAGATTTTTTCTGTGTCATTACCCACATTCAGTACTATTTTATTAAAGTAAAATTGTGAAGTGATAATGCAACGTTAATATGAATAGAATTACATGTGGGAAAGAAAGCTAGTGAAGGAATATTCTTTGGCATCATCACTGTCAGGTGAACCCACTACTGTCACCATATACATCTTGAACAAGATCAAGGCAAAGGGTTCTACTTAAATCACTACTATAACCATATACATCTTGAACAAGATCAAGGCAAATACATCTTGAACAAGATCAAGGCAAGGGGTTCTACGTACATGAACCTTTATCCAATACCTGCAAAGTACCACTAAGAAATAAAGTGACAGATAATAGAAATGCTAGTGCAAAGAATTGTTCAGCCCTCATAGTTTGCACATACTGCAAATTGGTACCTGTGGCTGAAAAAGATTTGTCAGTCAAATTATGCCTAGACTTCAGAAAATTAGATTAGTAGGAGGGTGACTGCTTCTTGATGCCTAACATTTACAACATTTGTCACTAATGGGGAAGAGTAAATACCAAACAAGCCTTAACCTCAGACGAGTCTCAACAAATAACTTTGACAGAGGTTAACCAGAAAACAGCATTTGATCTTAAGGATACACCAGCATCTTTCCAGAGGATTAAATATATGGGTAAATATGTGACTGTCACAATAGAATGCTTTACTGAAAGACAAGACGAAAAAGGTTTACAATATTACACTTTACTTAGATGAAAAGTTTTTCTAAAGATATTGAAATAATGCTGTATTTAGAATAGATATCTGAGAGGCCATACATACATTGAGAGCTTATATGGTTCTAGAATTATCTTGAACACCTGATGTAGGTGTCCATTTTTTTATTTGCTGGCTACAAAATATTTTCATCAGCCCTAATAACAAAGGCAATTGACAGGCCTCAAGTTGAAATAAGCAGCTGATAGGTATGTACCACAGTGCTTAAATGTGGATTTATAGAGATTAAATGTACTGTTTAGTTTGCAGTTATTTTCTTGAATTTTGTATGATTTTTTTTTCCAAACTATTTTGTATTTAATCCCTAGGGATAGGGGAGAAAGAATACTTTCACATATTCCCTGCGTGTCGTGAAAGGCGACCAAAAGGGGAGGTAGTGGGGGGCTGGAAATCCTCCACTCCTCTTTTCGCTTTTCCAAAAGAAGGGACAGAGAAGAGGGGCCAAGTGAGGATATTTCCTCTAGGGCTCAGTCATCTGTTCTTAACGCTACCTCGCTAATGCAGGAAATGACGAATATGTATATAAAAAAAAGGTGACGTGATCTCTGAGGAAAAGATTAGGCCCTAGGCAGCTCTGAGGTAATTCTTGGATACAAAACATGAATGGAATTACCATCTTCCCCAGTCAATTATCACACATTCATGGAAGGAGTTTCGTGAGTAGCCAAACCTCTAGTAGCACTAACATGAGGGAAACATGATGTGAAGCATTAAAAAATGATAGCATGGCTCAAAGAGATGAAGCAGGCCTATTGTGATTTTAGCAAATAGTTCTTGCATATTACAGGGAAAGACTAGAGGCTTTAAATTTCCTCACCTTGGAAGAAAGTTGAGTGAGGGGTGACCTGATCACAACCATTAAGTTTATTAAACAGCCTGATGATGAAGGCAGTGAACAGTTCTTTGAGAGATGTTGGGATGCAACAACTAGAGGACAAAATGCGAAGCAGGAAACTGGTGAGGAAGTACCATACTCTTTCTAGTATGTTGTGGTGGATGAATGTAATAAAATTACTAAAGCTGTGTTTAATGACAATGTATTTTTTTTTCTTTTTCCTGTTATTACCTCTCTAACAAGGAAATGGTGATCAAGCATGAAAGAAAAAAGATGTTTAATGTGAGGGAGAGAATGTTCAAGAAATGAGGCCCCATGAGTGTAAAACACCCTCAGTATACATGACAATTATGTAATTACACATGTAAGTGACTATACAAGATGGGTGTTGCAACAGGCCAGCATTCAGGGCTATCCCAGACAGTTGCCATATTTCAGTAGGAGGCTGAATTCTGCAGTAAAGAATTTATAGTGCCATTATGTGTGACTCTTACAACTGCTGATTTGGGATACAAGATACGTATTCTGACAGTCCACCTGCCATTAGCTTGTTTCTCTCTGGTTCTCAAAGGCAAAAGAGCCAGTTGGAAGGATGGTACATGATGCTAGGTGAGTATGATTTGGGGTTAGATTATGCCCTGAGAAACTTTAATGTATTAAGCATGTTATCATGCACTCACTGTCAGAAAGAAGAATGTGGTGAGATGATGATGGCAGTTGACTGTCAGGAAGGGAATGCAGCAACTGGGTGAAATATTAAATATAGGTAGATGAAAGAGAAGGTAAGTTGGAAATTATGAGAACTACCAGAAACTCAGAATGCTTACTTCATTTGAAAGGAAGTAAAGATGTACCTGCCTAAAATGGGGCAGAATAACCCCACAGAAGCTTCCTGTTCCTGTAGATTATGTGATTATAACAGGATAGGTTACAGTACAAGCAATTATCCATTCATCATGGACAAGCCATTAGATAACCAAAATTAGATATTTGCAAAGGACTTTAACCAAAGGTTACCAGCATTTAAAAGAGAAGAGTAATTGTGGAGTCTATATTGCATATGATTCCTCATGTACCCTAAGGTCATAGCAATAGATGTGTAATGCTAAAAAAGGTAAGCATAAAGAACTGAGCCTGCAACTTGGAACAAGAACCAGGAAGTATCAGAATGCAGATCATTGCCATTACATTACTCTCCACTAAATGTCTTTGCAGAATAATACCAATGTATGTTTATCAGCATCAAAACGTTGCTAATTTAGGAACATAGACAGTCTTTACACACCCACTGAATAGTGCTACAACTCCCTATTTTACTCAGATGTTCCCCTGTGACAGGGGAGCAAATAAAATTACCATTTACCACTGCCCAGGGAGGATACACTCCATACTCAGGCACATCTCGGTGCACTGCCATGGTCCACTGTCAAATCACATCAACTTCACTGAGGAGCTGGGATTGTTCCCTTGGTTCTTTTGACTGGGGGCCCCAAATCTGTAATGGGTAGTTCCTATAATAGCCTATGCACACTTAAGACACATTATGGAGCACAGGATTTAGTTTTCACACTGCACTTTGTTTCTTTTTTGTGAAAGATGTCCATGTAGTTTTCTCCATCCAGATGTCACGTACAAGTTCATATTACCACTTCAAGTTTTTCTGGTATGTACAGGCACTGATCTCAGATTTCATCATTTCCTCTTTTTCCTAAAGTCAGTCAAAATTTGTGTTTGTTATGTTATAGACCACAAAATTGCCTTCAAGAAGGATGCATAAACACCCCTCAGGATTTGATGAACACATCTAGCATTGGCAATCTTCACAAAATCTGCTCCATTCCGTAAAATTGCAAACTGTGGCATGGAAAACTTTGTGCATCATGCCCGTGAATTTTGGGATCTCAGCCAATTGTAATCTCAGGGTTACCAGCCAACTTGTAACTACGATTTTAGCATGATGGCAGTGCTAGCTCGTAGGACTCACCATATGCCTGGCTTGCATTATTTGCATTGTTGTCTTTAGGGTTTATCCGAGACTGATTTCAACTACAAGTTTTCATATAAATGTTTCTGTAGTTATCAGTTATATGTTTCATAATTCTCCTCATACTATATTGAGTACACATTCGAGTTACCAGCATTTGTAAATTTTTGTTCTGATTATATTACTTATGTTCCATGGCACTCTCATGGATTTAATAACTATCTTCCTTGTTCTGAAACTTAGGTTTAATATGCTTTCCTTTACATCAGTTTAGAGTTCATTTTTTCAGCCTTTCATGTCAGTTCATGTGTTCCATCTACCTGGTTTTGGAGACACATTTGTTAAAAGTACAAATGCTATAAAAGTACATTAGATTGAAGGTCTTCAGTCATAATAATTCCCTTGAACTAAAATTCCATTTCTGGGCTCAAGTGGTACTTTGCAGCTTATAGGCCCTTAACATCAAACAAGAATCTGTCAGAATGTTCTGAGCTTTTAACCAAGATGTTATCTCAAAGATCTGTTACTGTAACATTAACTAGTCATATGTTCTTTTTTTCTTTCACATTTAATTACCATTTCCCCGTGTTAACTAGGTATTCCCAGGAACAGACGAAAAAAGCCTCATTCTCCTAACATCCATTCTCTAGCTGTCATGTGTAATGCCCTGAAAACAGTTATGAAAGAAAACCAAAACCCTGGTAAAGTTCTGTAATGAATATCCCCATGAGGAATGCAAAGATTTTCCCCAAGATGGGCACCCCCAACTAACTATGTTCCCCTGGTGTAACATCGGGTTATGTGTTACAGACCCCACTATGATGGGGTTACACTGCAAAGCTGTATCATTCGAAGCACAGACTCATTAAAGAGCTTATCACTCGAAAGAGTTCCAGATTTCCCTCCTGGAAGTAGCAGTGTTGGGCTGCAGTAACACCAGGACTATTTTGTCAGAAATTGGTTATGGGGTAATTATGATTAAATACACTGGAAGGGGTTATGGGAACCTTTGGTCATGGGATTTGTCACCTTCCCAACTGCTAGCACAGGGTTAGATGATCCTGACTTAATAATCTAGCAGTAATTGGAGTACAGTGAAGACAGTTAGAACCATGACAGGTTTCCGTAAAGGAACATTACCATGGGGCTAAGTAAGGACTGCCTTTAGACATACATCCTGTGATTGTTCCCCCAAGTGTATTATCAGTGCACTAGTCAGAACATGGGACCTTAGAACTTGGAGTTTGTCTTTCCTTCCCCTGTCAGTGAAACAAGGTTATACCAGCAACAACAAGGATTCCCATACGAAGCAAAGCCCTCCTGAGATTCCACATAGGAACCCCCGTTAAGTATTGCAAGTACTTTGTTTAGGTAGACTATCTCTGGATCCTGTTTTCTTAGCAAATTACTGGTACAGTAGTCAGGGGAGGGAACCTTTGGCCATGTGGTCTGTCTTTGCTTCCCTTACCAGTGGCACAGACTTACATGATGATCTAGACTTAACCGAGTCAAGTAATACATCAACAACCATTATGGTTCTTGGTACAGAGACAATCAAAGTTCCATTTAGTTTTTATACTTGAAGATTCATGAGGTATTGCAAGGACTCCCTTTGGGTAGATACTCTCCAACCTGGTTCTCATGTTGCATCATTGGTATTCAAAATGGGTTAAGAGATCTTGGGTCTCAAGATCTATGCCTTTCCTACTTTAGACAGGTTTCACAACTTAAGTGCTTCGTCTTTCTTTCATTCTTATTGTTTTTACCATTTGAGAATATTTGATTACCTCGAAATCATTAAATTTCATTCTTATATTCCTATTGCTATAATCTTAAGATTAGCTTATTCATATACCATACCAGGTTTCTTTGTGTAATAATTGGTAATTGGCTTAAAATTTCATTAATAATAAAAATAATGAAAACAAATTCTGCATTATGGTGCTTAGTATATATAATCCTTTTGGATATGTAATAACACTGCAATTGAAGGAAGCTTCATGGTAGTTGAAATTGGGATCCAACTTTTGCCCATAACTGGAGAAAAAGTCCTGTTTGACTCCAGTGTTCGATGGTTGTAATGCATCATTTGTCCATGTGCAATTTCAAACTGGGCTTGCTGCTGCCTGGTGACTTCCCTGTAGGCCACCCTTTGGATAAAAGCTCCCTCAGGGACCGAGGGTTCTGTGATAAGGTAATATAAGATAAATTATAGCAAATTGTAAAGCTATTTAGAACCAAGTGTGCTTTTGTAAGTTGAAAATCTCAAAATAAAAGCATTTGTGTGTTTTCCAGTTTCTTAATTTCCTTTCTTGTATATGCCATTTTAAGGTATGATTTTGATATTGTGAGATTTATAAATCATGGATGCATTTTTGGACACGAGCCAATAATGCCTCTTAATTCATTAACCATGAGAAGCCATATTGTACCTTCCCATTGGTGCAATAATGTAAAACAAAACCATGAGTGTACTGTTCATCTAAAGGGGTGCTAGCTGCTGTCAGTTGGTATCCCATGAATAAGCAAGTCTTGGCTGCATGGTAAAGGTCTGAAAGCTAAGTCTGACATTTGAGCAATCATCATGGAAGGTTAAAAGAACACCATAATTTTGGTTTGTGAAAATGAACTGCTCATCACCCTGGTAACTGGCAGGCCCATCATCAATAAATGGAGCCAGCATTACAAGAAATAGAAATGGAGAATCAAGACTTAAATTTTTGCACTTTTAAGACTGCTGGCCTTTGACCTCTTTAAAGTGATGAACAACTGCTAAAGGTTGGACAGTTATGCTATTGCAGACCAGGCAGTAATCTCCGCTAAAGGGTAAGTGATATCTGTATATATTGGCCACATCTTTCCCTTACCTGATGCCATTCTTCAATCAGTCTCCCTTGGTATCTCTGCACACATGCCACTTTTTCAGGCTCATTGCTTTCACACTCAATTTCCTCTTCCCTTAACCATAAATTTCAAACTCACTTTCACCAAGAGGCTAGGCATTCCACCTACCCCTAACACATTCATTTCCAACAACTTCTGCATGCAGTATGAGCACTGTAAATAATCCAGCCCCACCCTTCAACCCCAAACACACACATACAATATAATTACACATGCACTTCTGTTTAATTAAATATTCCTAATCACCATTCCTCTCAGCGTGAAAGCTTTACCCACTTTTCATGTACAACAGGGACCCTAAGGACTAGAAGTTGTAGTTTGTTACCTTGTTAGACTGCAATACGTGATTCATTTTTTTACACAAATAAAAGTATTATACTCAACTCATTATTTCCCTAAAGCCAAGCATGATCATAGTCATACCATACTAAATACTTCATTATGGAAATAAAAAGTGAATTACACATTTGTAGGTAAATAATCCCGTATGTATATAATGCAGGTAGTAGTTGGGAGGCAGCCAATGACCAGGGAGGTATACTACCAGTATTAACCATCTGGGTATTAGGAGGGTTAGTGACATCTGCTTAGGAAGCCAGCACTTTAGTGGTTGTCAAGCTGTACTCTTCTGACTCACTGACATATGGACTACTGGCATTGTTTACAAATATACAATCTCTCGTCATATATATTGCTTAACACAATTCCTGCAGCTTCATAACTCTAGATTTCCCTGCAGCGAGCACGATCTGCTAGCCCTGGCTTTTGGCAAAATGGTAGCAGTAGATAGGAGTAGTAGGTAGGAACATTTACGAAGGATTATTAGATAGTAAGTAGGAGCATTACATAGGTCATTATGGACTTTAGCCACGAGCCTCTGCAAACACTGTGCTAGACTTGCCCTCTGCCAGTGGCCTGTTAAAGGTGAGGCTCTAAAGGGTAAGAAGCGGTGTCAGAGTTCTTTAGTTATGTTGATTCTGTTGCCATGGCCACCCCTTTGAAGGAGTTCCAGTTGCAACACTTTTGAACCAATTCTTCCTTGTCCTTCGCCCCATAAAATATAACATCAAGTTATCTGATAACTTTTCTTTCTTGCACATACCTGAGCAGTTTCTCACTGTAAGGAGGTAGCACCAGAAACAGAAGAATTAGCCTCCTCCCTATTCCTTCATTTGAAAATTGAATGATTGATTTTACTGAATTTGTCAGCTTAAAACTTTTGGTTATTCAGCACTTTTTGCATGAAAAATCTCTTAATTCTTAATACCATTAAGATAAATATTTTGGCTTCCAGTACAAAATGTATCAATTTATTTACTTTGGAGAACAATACTGAAGGGTAGGCTTTCCAGTTCCCACTTCCACCTTTCTTGGTTGCCAACCCTGAAATGCAGGAGGTAAGTAGGTTGTATTCTTTCTCCACTATCCAAAATGATGGAAAGATAAAACATAGGAAAATGAAAAAAAAATTTAATCAACCATTTTTATTTTTTCTAGTCTTCTGACTTGGTGGTTCTGGTATACACCACCTGAGCATGGTGCTTCACAACTAGTCTGATGAGACCTGTAACAAAAAAAATTGAAAAAAGTCAATAAAGGCATACTAACTAAATATCTGATGACTAGAAAATTCTTTAGCATTTAATCTAATGCAGAGAAATTACCATTAAACCTATACTGTTTGGTAAAAATGCATAAAACCAAGAGCAGAACATAAAATGTACACAATACATAAAAACAAGAACACAAAACAAAATAAACATGTCTGACACACTGACTAGAACCAAAGAACAGAAAATAATTTTTCATATCAAATTACTTTTATCTTAGCAAAATAATGGCAGGAAAAAAAAATATCATTAGAACACACCCAAACATTCCTGTATGTTCAAGCCCTGGCATCTTTACACCTCCTCTATTCCAACTTCCATATACTTCTTGGTCTACCTCTCCCCCTTGCTCCCTGCACTTCTGATATGAAGATAGTAAATTTAGTCAGTCTTTCAATTTTGCTCATCCTCTCCATAAGTTCATGACACTTTGGCAGACCCTGGTAAACTCTCTGAATCAGACTTCACTTACTAACAAATTCAACAATCACATTTCTTATTAAATAAACGTACCTCGTCATATTTCATCTTCAGACATTTCATTTCCAAAATCCCCACAACTCGCATCCAGACACCATAAAAGTGCTTTAAAAAGATTATATGCAGATGAACTACCATAACTTGTAAAATATTTTTTGAGGAAAAACTGTTCTTACCTTTGTTCTGGAGCTCATCAAGGGCACGACGAGCCAAAGATCCAGTTATTTTCAGTCTCTCACTGACAACTGAAGGTGTGATAAGTTTGCTAATTGGGACTTCCTTATACAACTTGTCGTAAGTAGGTTTATCAAACAGCACAAGGTTATTCAACTTGTCACGGACCTATAAAAAAGAATTGTAAATCAAAACAAAAAACTTAAACATACATTACTGCAACTCTCTGTCATACAAGGATAAAATATGACTAAATTAACTTGGCAAACACGAAAATGCCTTTCTTGGGTGGCAAAGCAGGGTGATTAAAGTTCAGCATGCACTTCCATGTACATTTTTGCTAACCAAACCCACTTAAAATGAAATTCAAAATATAATCAAAGCTGGCCTGGACAAACAACAAATAAAGTGAATGCTTACAGCATGCATGAAATACCCTGGAACACAATTCAAAATAGACCAAAGTGACAAGAATGCTTTCACCAGAATCAAAAAAGTGATAAACTTGGTTTGCTCATTATCAAAAAAGTGGGGGGGGGGGCATTTAAAAAAAAAATTGAACAATATAAATTCCTGTTACTTTTAATCATTACTATATATGCTAATACACAAGGAAATTAAAATAAGCAAGAAACGCCACACAATGGTGACTATATAGCTTAAGCAGTAGAGCATAGAAAGTACCTTACAACTGAGTACCATAATAACCATATTTAACAAACCTTTCCTTTTGACCACTTCTTCTTCTTGGCCTTTCCACCTCCTCCTCCCTCCTTCTTCTTGGCTGTCTGTTTGGCCGGCTGTTTAGCCTTGGTGTCCTTTTTGGGCGGCTGGAAAATAAGGTAATGTAATTAACTTACAAACCACATCCGAGGAGGATTTTCTACAATGCACAGCTGAACATTTTATATAGTTCCACCCTACTGTTTACTTAAAATGGATCATTCTGGGAAACAGATGAATGAAATCTTATTGTCAGGATAACAGGATGAGCAAATATAGACAGAGGGCTACGTGGGTCCACTCATAAAGCCATGGTGTAAACTCTCAGCATTCCGAGTAAGGAGAGGTGGACCATGGCAGCAGCAGCACTACCCAGCCGACATTTTACGTAACCGACCAAACTTTTACCATTATTCGATGCTAATCATTTCGTAAAACACCAACTACTCCAAAGCGTAAACTCCATATGATCCTCTTGCTCTTGTCAATTTTAAAATGCCGTTGAGATCCTCACGCACATTCCACACAGTAACTCTTCACCTATATCAAGGTTTCCATTCATCTTCCACTTGCCACGCTCTAAATTATATTACAGTGTCTTAATCACAGCAAATATCCTACCGAAATATTTCTACGTCTATGTAGTAAACACGTGTAGTGTGAGCTAACATTTAAGCGATTTTCTCACGATAAAAAGCTAATTTCCGTTATTCATCAACTTCCATATAAATGAACAGAGGAGTAGTTCCTTATGTAATACATAGGACTACAACAGGATCCTAAACTACTGAATATTTCCGTCTAAAATGAAGACAAAGTCTCACCATGCCAACTACTGTTGTTGTGGTCCAGCTGAAGGGAAGGAAGACGACGCTGTTGATTGGTCAGCCCTGAGAAACGTGAAGCGAAAACTTATATGATGGTTCTTTTGAGAAGTATACATTTATTTTCTAATCTTTCATATGTTCATACTATAACAACAACAAATCTATTAATGATGGTATCCATAATTTTCAAATAATACCTATACATTATTGTTGTGCATTTTTGGTTTGTGAGTTAAGGTGGCGTTCCATCGCAACCTCTAACCAGACTGAAAAATTTGCCTAGCTTCCTGCTACAAAAACTTTGATATCATTCTGTGTTCGTATGAGTAAAGTTTATCTTATATAGATATCGAAAGTATACAGAAATTTAGATAACATGTGCATTACACATGATAGAGACAATGTGAACGAATACGGCTTTTCTCTCTATTCCTGGCGCATCCTCGCTAATGCGGGGAAACGGCGATCATGTAAAAAGGGAGGGGGGGGGGGGGGGTTTTATGTGTATATGAATATTTTGTAGTTTAGCTCTAACTACATAACGCTTACTTGTAATCCCTGAAGTGCTTTGTTTAATCATTATTACGATGCTCACATCTTTATCCACATTTGATACAGAGTTACCGTAAAACAATAATAACGGCAAAGGTGAAAAAAAAGGCTACTCAGGTATTTCATAAATTACCTGCGACATGCTCTCAGCTCAACATGCGCCAGAGAAAAATGTACACAAAATTGGAGAATATGGGAATAAATACTGAACCCCTTTTTCAAAGGGTGTGCTGAGCTCCACAATTTAAATTAAGTTTTTCGAACCAAAACCGAAATTAGGTTTTAAAAACTTAAAGCCAGCGCATTTTTCTTGCTGATTGTATGTACACCTTATTTCTGAGAGATATTGAAAGATAATTGTTTCTTGAAATTGTCATATATTTTCAGCTGTGGTTACATAGACTTTACAAATCGAATATTGGATTCTTGACCAGAGTTCGTCATCAATTGTTTACGTTTTACTCTCATTCACACGTGTTATGTCTTGTACCCAGTAGGGCAAGAGGAACTCGAAAGCTACTGCAATAATCAGTGTGAAATTTCGGTAATGACTTAAGCGTAGCTTTGGATGTCAAGGAAAGTTATGAGAAGTGAAATACGTATAGAAAAGCAGATCTATTGTGATTAATGACTTAGTTAAACACATGGACAGGATTTAATTCTGATTAATGTCTGGTGTTCTAGTTCTGTCATAATGACGTACAAATGGATGATAATTTCTATAATTTCTGTGGTAAAGACTTTGTGGCTGTTGATCTAGAAAAAGACCTCTGAGTACTGCTTTACAAATATGCTAATGTTATTCTGTTTTGCTTTAGTACACACGATGCAGCCACAGGAAAAAAGGAATAGAACAGAACAGATACTGTATTGAAATGTAATGGATTTTAAAAGAATATTAGGTACATATGATGATACAAATATAGATTTATTTAATAACAAAGAGTAAACAAGGATGTGTATACCAATTTTTTGTACCCAGCCTATTTTGCTACGTAATGTGATTATGTGACTGATAATGACATTAAGGGTATAAGTGAATACAAATTTACAAGGTTATTGAGTCAAATTCAAATTATGTTGTGAAATCCGTATTATTATTTTGGACATAGGGATCAAAACAAAATCATGATTTATTGATATTTTGGATTAAAGTTTCCTTGAAGAATTTTTTATTGTTTTTGCAGATGAATATCTTTTGCCTGCCGTCTGTCAAGATGCTCATTGTGAAGGATGTAATTGGACGCCTCTCACTATGTTAATTTTAATTACGTAACTGCAGAAACTTGGTTAATGTTATGGAATGTCATAAGCTCATTCTTAAAACTTGTAAATGCCCAAAGTGCTGATCAGAGTTAGAAATAATCCATGTTAATCTACTTCTTGATATGGTTGAGTGGGATGAAGACCCTTATCTAGGAGCTTGACCTCATTCTCCTCATAAGGTAAGAAAATTGTTTTTGATACATATCTTGAAAGGTTAGATTTGGTTAGATAGGATTGTGTGGTTCTCCTTATTTTCCCCTATCTTTTTCTTAAGCCAATATTTCTCTGGTTCTGCGATCTGATCACTTTAGGGAAACTTTTACCAAAAAGTTGTTTGTCTTGGGAGTTTTACACTCATGGAATCTCATCTGTGACAATGTATTTGGTAAAACATATTGTTGATTTTTTTATGATTTCCGCATTTGCTATTTTTTCACTAGTTTGTTCTTGTCCACTATTCTACAATGGAAGTATGTCATCACGTTATTTCTCATGCTTGTTTCACTGATTTTTTTTTGCCTTTTAGTTCATCAGTTGCTACATTTCAGAGCAGTGCTCAGTATTGATAATCATAGATTTTAAATATAGATTAATATATGTTGAGGAATTTACTTAAGGTACAAGTTTTGATGCCTGTCAGGAGACTTTCACCCAAAAATTGGGTTTAATGCATGCTGTAATAGTTTATCCCAGAAAACTGGGTACCCATATCTTTATTCTTTTTCTCATACTCTTTATTTTTTTCTGTTATCCAAAATGTGAACACTCTTGATATATTTTTATCCATGCCATGCTGGCTACTCTAGAAAATACTTATTTTGGGGGGAAATGTTTAATGTGATTTTGACATATATTTCTGGTTTAGATTTTTGGGGTTACTCTGCTCAGTAGAGACAGTGCACAGTTCTGTTTTCACTGTACAGTATGGGGCATGCGAGAGTATAGGTGTGTTTCCCTGTCTGATAATTTAAAGACACATATGAGTTTTGTATTGATTTTAGTGTTATGGTTTCAAATAGAAAGTCTTCATCTAAGAATTTGATGATATTGGTAGAAGCTTCCTTCCTCAACCACTTGAAAAAGAAAAAAATGTAACAAGGTAAGTCTGGACTTAGGACATAGGGAATATTTCTTCCTCTTGAGTGCAGGGTACAAACAAATTCTTTTGTATTGCTAGTGCCTCCTTCACATATTGCACATCCCTGAACTTTCAGTTTGTCATCAATTTTTGCATTTTTATTACAATGTAGACATGATTTCTTTCCCTTTATGCTTAGTGAGTAGGTGTGTTGAGTGGATAGGTGTGCCTGGATCAGGTTGATTTACTTCCAGTGACAATGAATCCAGTGCCCTTATGGGGCAGACTGTGAGAGGATAGTGTTTTTGCAGTGGTGATGGAGACTTGTGACACCTTTCCCTTATCAAATCTTGCTTATCCCCTTTAACAGCACTTACCAGCATGGCATCAGCTTAGGACCACTCAGATATGTTCATGAAATGTTCAGTAATAAGAAATTTGACAACTACAATAGCATGGATGCACTTTTCAGATCCTTTTAGGACAGGGCGGGCTTTGTGTTTCAAATAATGTTTTCTGAACTAGGGTGGTTCATGTATGCCTCAAACAAGTTTGTCTGTGTTCATTTTAGACAGTTAAAGAAGTCGTTCATTGGTGTTCTTCTTTACAACTTTCACATATCATCTTAGCAACTAGTTCCAAAGTAACACAAAGTGAAGATATTAAAATAAAATGAATACTGTATGTTTCTAACTTTAGGAAAGCCCATACCATACTGTATTTTGATCTTTCCAGTTTTCTTTCATGCATCCATATTATTTCATATTTTGATACTGTATTTATATGACTTATTGAGAATATTCATTGACTTGCCTGATTGCTTTGAGACAGTATTTCAATCACTACAACAGAAACAGACCACAGTATATCCTCAACATGCTATAAAATGAACATTTTTTTCACCACAAAGCTCCAAGGCCAGTTATCAATGCCTAAACAAGCACACAAATTCTTTAAATGTGTCACAAACACTGATGAAGGTAAACAAAGTGTATTATTGTCATATGCCATGTATGAAGAAAATAGTGATTTCGTGAATTGGCAAAGATAGTTGCATTTGTATTTCTTTCTTGTGTTTACTGCATATCATTGATTACAGAAATGGCTGCTTCAAGTATCCTTACAAATCGTACATTAGACTGGGTGCAGAAAAAGGGCCTGTGCTCATCAGCAACAGTTACTGCATTAATCGCTCTAGGTTTCCAGCAGCTCACTACGGTCCAGCTTCATGCACTTCCACAGTTATTAGCCAAATCCAATACTTTCATTCATGCTCGAACCGGATCTGGGAAAACCTTAGCTTTCCTTATTCCTACCATAGAAAGATTAAAAGCTATGGGATTCAAGAAATCACATGGTGAGTAAAACTTTCTAGCATAAAGGTATGCTTTACTTTCACATTCTAGGAAAATGTATAGTAGTGATAAAATGCTTAATTGTTTCTTGGTGTACATGCTTTATTCACTTCTAAAACAGTTAATACTTTCCATAACAGGTGTTGGAGCTCTGATAATCTCCCCTGCAAGAGAACTGGCACAGCAAATAGCACTTGTTCTTCAGCCACTTGCAGAGGCACATGGATTTTCATCCCAAACACTTATTGGAGGCACAAAATTGAAAAATGAAGTCTTAAAAGAAGGTAATATCAGTATTTGAGTGAATTATTTCATTGTAAGTTGAATACATTCCAGTATTATTAAGGTCATCATATGTTACACCTTGGCCTTGGTGTATTTGCTTCTGATGACATTAACAGAAGTGGAATATATAGTAAACTCTTCCATTATTTCCATTAAGTAATATAGTCCCAAGATTATTATCTCCACAAAATTTAAAATTCTCACAGATGGACAAACACTGTGAGCATCTGAGAAACCACTATCTTGCTTGAGGTTAAAACAAAGTGTTACCACTACAAGATGAAGTGAGGCTGTAAGGATTTACTCCCTCCCTCTTAGTCAGTCATAAAGCATATGCGGCCAGCCAATGCTTGTTTACAGCAGCCTAATGACTGTACTGTAACTTAACCAAGGCCTGTGACATTACAGGGCAGAGGTTGTGAGGTGGTTGGGCACAGTTTGCCATCACCATTCGTTCACTTTCTTGTCTTGTTGCTATGTGAATCAGCTGGCTATATCTACACCTTCATTTTTGGCCTTTGATTTGAAGGCCAGATAGGTATCTTTGGTTTGTATTCACAGGTTTTCCATGATATAAATTATTAGTACTTTTTTGTATCTTAACCCCTTCACTGCATATTAAATTTTGGCCCAATGCATAAATATTGTAAAAGAAAAAAACATGTGATGCCAGAAGCAGTAACAGCTGATCTCCATGAACATTGCATGACGGATGGAGTAGTGACTAGGCTAAAACTGTGGTACTGTGCTTTCACCACATCTTTCCCACACATCATTTCCTCTTCTCCCAAAACTGATTCAAACTTTTACACTGCCCTTCACCAAGAAACGATCATACATCCCACCTGCTGCCTCTTTCCACATTTTCATATCCAACAACATCTTTTGTGCATGCCTGTCACTTAGCACATAATCCAGTAATGCCCATTAACCCCATCCCAACTTACGTCAACTTATGCATGTACCTTTTAATTTCAAACCAAGCATTCCCAGTCATTAATCCCTTTTGCAGTGCACATTTTGATACGCTGTTCCCATTTAATTAACATCGGGTACCCCTTTTCCCCCAGTTATACCCCTCAACTATTTACTCTTTTACTGAAATGGATCCAATCCGTTGCATCATTATTGTTAATGCATTCACATGGCTTCTACCAAAAGACACCTCAATTTTTTCACTCTTCTCACTGCCAGGTGTATAAGGATCAACAATCACACACCTCTCATAGTTTACTTCAATTCTTCCCCACATCATATTCATAAACATAGTCCCCCACCTCCATCTTCATCAAAGGTGCCTCTCCCTCCTTTGCTCATGCCCTCACATGAACTGTAGCCTTCCCCAAGTATTTCTGAACCATTCTGCCCCCTTTCCCTTCAACTAGTTTCACTCAGAGCTAGAACATCCAGATTTCTTTCATCATACAAAACACATATCTCTCCCATTTTCTCATTTTGGTTACATTTACACATGTTCAGACACCCCAGTTTGATAGGGGTTTTGATTAATGGAAAATGTTTAATCACATTTTCCATTAAGTTTCACCTCTTACCTCTTTGATATCTTTTTATTACAGACACAGTATATACTGCTTATTTTCAAATACCATATAGGGACCTCTTGATTTATGTAAACTCTGACATTCTTGAAAATAATCGAGTAAGCCAAATAATGCAACCAATGAAGATTAGGGGGTTTCGTTATTTGTAAGACAATAATGAATATCATACCTGTGAAAAACTACAGTATACATGCACCAGGAAATATAAAGTACTATAATATGCATACCATGCAATGAATTTTATTAATAGATACAGAAAATAAACTTAGAATCCTGATGCAGTCTTTTCTTCATGGGAAATGTACATTTATGAAGGCATTCTTCTCTTCAGTAATCAGTTCTCATCCACGTTACAAATCTGCTTAGGAGAATAATCACCTTCCTTTATAATGGTTTTGAGGGTTTCTGGGAAATTTTCAGGAGCAATGACATCAGCAGAAACAACATTCACCAGTCATCTTGATTTTGTCGCAATTGTAGCATTTTCTATAATTCATGAACCAACCAGGACTTGCTTGACATGTCTTTGCTGCTCCTTTTTCTGCTGCCAAGTCATCATGTATACTCTGGGCCTTTACTTGTGTCACAAGCATGTTAATGAGAACATTTTCATGAGTTTTGTGTTTGATTCATGTGCTCAACATTTGTTCCATTCTCTCCATAATCAAACTTTAGGAATATAAGGTCTTAGATGCACTGATCAATGTGCCACTCTTGGCACTCTCCTTGACCTTCTCTGCACTATCATGAATAGTCTAAAAAGTAGATTCACAAAGTTCAAGAGCATGCTTATTATCAGCTGTGTATTCATGTCTCTCAAAATGTTTGAGCACATCCATCTTAACATCACTGTTGATGGCCTTACACTTCTTAGCACCACTAATACCAGAACTTAAAAGATGCTTTGGTGGTATGTTGCAAAGGGCAAAACACACAGTATACATTGTACTCCAGCACAAAATACTTTAGCACTTTAAGGCTTTAGACTGTATCCAAGCCTTACAATACATATGCTTCTTGCATGGCACTGGCAGTGCCACATCACCATGCTGTTAGCCCAATGGTGATTGTTATTCCAGACTTAAGCCGGCATTAATGAAAGAAAGGTGTTATTGGACCATGCATATTATTCTGAAAATGACATTAATCAAATATGCATAAATTGAGAGGTACCTGTATCTTCCTCAAATTTTCTTGCACTTATGTATTAACCTACTCTTCTAAAACCACATCAAGTAAAGTGATCTCTTGCTACTATTGAATTTTACTAATTACCATACTGTTTTAGGTGTTCTGTTTCTTTCAACAGTCCTAGTAGACTTTCAGATACATGCCTCTTCCTTTCATTGTCATCTGAGAGCTGCTGCAATGAGCTAGACTTAAAATGTTTTTTTTATTGTCCTTCATTATGTTTTACAAGCCTTGGTTTAGTTTATGAAATCTATTGTGTTTCTTTTACTAAATACCATTAATCATAAAATTTCTATTGAACAGGTGCTGTATTAGTTGTAGGGACCCCAGGTAGACTGACTGAAGCTTTGACAGGCTGTGACAAGACGCATCTCTTAGTACGCAGCTTAAGGATTCTTATTTTAGATGAAGCTGATCGTTTGTTAGACAATGGATCACATACTCAGCATCTTCGCAAAATATATTCTGCTCTTCCTCAAGGTATCAATGAAGATTATTTTTGTAATTTCATGCAATGATCATTGAAATGATTATTTACATGTACTTTCACTGAAGCCATAGCTTAATATAATGTAAGTTTTTGCATATATATAACAAAAAAAAGATATATACCATTTTGTTGAATATATTCCCCTTTTATGGGATTGATGGTTTAAGAACGTATTTAGTCACATACCAGTTTGCCTGTGCACCTAATTTCCTTCACAAGATTTTGCCAATAGGCAGAGGTAGCACAGCACACTTACGATGCACACACCACATGTCTTGCTTGGTTTTGATACTGTTTCTCTCTGCCATGACACACATTACATTATTCTCAATCCTAGTTTTGTCTGGAACTTTTAAATCACATATCTTTACGTACACCTCAAAGCTTTGGAACTGTCTCCCTTTTCATGTCTTTCCCAGTATCTATGATCTGTCACATTTTAAAAGACAGGATTTATATTTCCTCCAAAATTCATGAATACTTTCCCTTATCTCTTCTTTTTCCCTTTCATAATCCTCTCTATATGTCAACTAAGGCCCAGCCTTGATGTGGACTTCTGTCCATGACTGGAGCCTCCAACATAAAACAAAAGTTTCTTTCACGTTTTCTGTACATGTCCCATACGTGTTTCTTATTTCACTTTTCAGTGACTTGGGGAAATAGAATGGAAGAGTACTGGAGGGAGAGAAATGGTTGAAGAATGCATGGACTTATGTATGCCTGGGAGACATGTAAGGACAGGGATAAGTGAAGACTTTTGCCTTGGCCACCCCTTTCATAGGAGTTCCTAGAGAGAATGGGCATGAGAGATGTAGATAGATAGTGCATTGAACAATCTTTTCAGCTTATTTCTGGAATCTTATACATTTTAGCTTGATATCTCTTTAAGGCTTAGTCATCTGTTCTGGATGCTGCCTCACTCATGCAGGAAATAGCGAACAAGTATGAATGAAAGAAAGAAAAGTTATTGGTTTATTCCATGGTATTATTGTAATATACTTACCATTATCACTTCATTTTGTTGCTATGCTAGACTTATCATATATCATTCTTACAATCTGTCTAGGCTGTAAAGTTTTATTTCTTTAACCCTATGATTATAGTTTGTATATTTCATTCCCTCAGTTTTGCTCCTGAAATGTCGCTGAATTCCGTCTTTTTCATTTCTGCTTCTTTGGTTGATGACTATACTTCATAACAGTATTCAGTTTTGCATCTTAGGTATGCTTTAAACATAGTAATCTTTAGTTTTCTGTCTCTTGTTGTGAAAATTCTTCTTATCATATCTAAAATTACTGAGCTCTATAGCATTATCTTGTTTACACTTTGTTGCATAAAGAGCTGAGTCTTTCCAGTACCCTGAAAGGAATGAGGTGTCAACAGCTAGAGTTCAGCATTGCATAGATGTTTATGATGAGAATTGATTTGTGATGGCGTTTTCAGTCATACATTTTTTACGTGCTTTTGTTTGTGAATATGTTTTTTTTTTCTAATATCATAAACACCAAATTGAAAATCTCATCCCATCATCACCATTACATTCGGTTTGTTGGTGTGTTTATACTGCTAGAACTTGAATTGTTTATATTTTTTTTGTTTTTGTTCTTAAGTATTTTTGCATATATTTATTTTTAGATTATTACTTTATGGTTAGTACACTAAATAGTAAATCAAATACTAGGATCATTATTATGAAGAGATTGCAATGATTGCTGCTATAAATGTTTCTAAAATTTTTATTTCCACACTTTTTGGTAACATAGAATATTTGTTTTTGCGTGATATGGGCAGGTAATGTGTGGTGGAAAGTTTGGCTCACTTTCTGAACCAAGAAACCTGTCTGTAGACCCAAAATTGAATATCTTGTGAATATTTAAATCTTCCAGAAAAAGTTCAGAAGATTCTTGTAAGTGCAACTGTAACACCTGGATGTACACAACTTGCTAAAGAAGTTTTCAAAACGGAATTTTCATTCATCAGTGTTGAAAGAAAGTCTTCTTCTACAACTGCGCAAGTGAAACAGAGTAAGTATATATTGTACATTCTAACTGATCTTGAGGCACATATACTTTAATACACAATAACAATAGTGACAAATGTTTGAACAGCCTGAGTAGAGGAGGCATGATTGGTTCACTTCATCCAGATCATGGCTTCATGTATTGGTTCTAATTCATATTGAAAGGAGATTTGGCATCAGGTTTTTGTGAACATAAGGTGCATATGGGCTCACAGAAATGAAGCCATATAAATTTGATCCACCCAATGAAGCTGGTGATAAATAGATAGTTGCTGATAAATTCCATGGTGATCCTCTCACTTGTCACTTTTAATGTTTGAAGCTGAAACTGTGCTAATAGTATTTTTCTCTCCTTTGTGGTCTGTCCAGCAAGCATGAAGTATATTTCTGGGGAAAGATCAAGACCCTCCCAGCTATCATGATTCAAGTGAGGAGATCCCAGCTTTCACTAACCCTTTTTTGAATGATCCAAGGATGATTGTAACTGCTGTTTTTTAATTAGACCTGCCTTGGCCAAATCAGCAACTGCTATCAAGCTACTTTCATTGACGCACACTCTTCCGGCCCCTCAGAGCTCACATTTCTCTGGGTTCAGTGTTTATACATTGGTTTTATTTATTGTTCTTTATTTTGATTATGTGCTATTCATCAATCTTTGTATATCTATGATGCTTGTTCCCTCTGGTGAGGATGAGCTGAAGCCTCCTTAATTATCAATTTCAGTTACTTGGATGCGTATGGAACAGCAGACCAGGATTTCAGTCTTAATCATTTTATGATATCTTTCAGAGGGTTGTCCTTTGGGATGTTTCTGTGCTGCATAAATTAGTGAATGCATTGTATGTAATGGTCAGACCTGCATTAGAAACTGACCACACACTTCCTTTCATAGATTCTGCAAAATGATCTTATTAACTATCTGTGTATATTTCATGAACATACTTTAGAGGTTCTCGTTTTGCTGCATACAATAGAGCTCCTAAAGGTAATCTGAAACTTGTGTTTCCCACCCTTCTTTCCTATCTCTTTTGAAAACCTTTCTTGTAACTGAGGGTGACCTCCATTGGGTTATTGTCTGTGATTTAAGAATTATGAGGTATATTATGTTGATACTGATTGTCAGGGAATGATGACTTTATAACTGAGGAAAGGTTGTAAATTAGCCAGAGGATGGACTCAGGCTGAACTAATGCCTTACTAGCTAACAGGTGGTTAATAAGGGGTGAGAGGCATTTATCTTATTAATAAGGTGGGGAGTTATGGGTTTATAACCCTTCAGAGACCTGATACATCTGTCTTGGCTTGCATGACACCTCCCAGGTGAGAAACCATTTTTCGTATTTCAAAACTTACATTTTTGAACAAATGTCATGGAGAATTAACTACATAACAGTGAAACATCACAATGGTACAACAGAGAAAGAGATTGAAGGTGAAGAAAATATCAAATATACAGTAGTTATCATAAATGGAAAGTTGGAGTTTGAAAAGCACATTTAATATATTTTACCTTCAAGACAGATGAAGAGCAATGTGATTTTGTAAACTTCCACTGTGAGAAATATATGGCTGGTAACGAAAATGTTCAGTGTTTTTGTTAGAGGCAAATATAAAGACTGCTGTAATGCATGGTCACAACTAAGCAAGTAGAAATTGATGTACTAGAGGAAATTCAGGAACTTTTGCATTTGAAACTGAGGAAATGAAACACAGGAACTGTTAAGAGGGATTGAAAGAGCAGGAGAACAGAGAAACTAACTGGTCAAAAGTGAAAGAAACACATAAGAAGCTGAGATCAACTAAATTCAGAATATGAAGTATACATTATAAGAAGAGGAGAAAGAGTCTTTAGATAATGTTTATGTATGACAGTAGATGGAAAGAAATAAAGAAAACATCTTAGGATAGAAATGGGAAGAAGCAAAATAATTAGATATGCAAGAACTCCCAAGAATGTATCAAGAAGGCATGAAACAAAATTGTTTGAAAGCCCCAGCAAGAATTATGGAAAGACTCTTTAATGTATCCCAAATGAAATAAAAACTAGGAATGAGTGAGTACTGAAACCTTTAAGAAAGGACAGGACAGATAACTAAAAACACTTCCAGGTGAGCCCATGAGTAATAATTATGCAGTGTATATGGTATTAGAGAACAATATTATTTTAAAACAATTGTATTGGTGAATGCTACATGCTGTCGCTATTTCATGATAAAATCTCATCTCATGAACTTTTTCCTTTTTGGTAATGTGAACCAACTCATTATAAAAGGGTAACAGCTAATTTTAGACTGTGCATTGTTGATGAGTTAAGATATGTATTACAGTATTTGGTTTTATGAATAGTGCTTTGACATGTATGATATTGTTTTGCACATGAAATCTACTCAGTTTTGTGTAAAAGTTGGCTGCTCATATTTATTTTTATATACTTGTAAGTTTATTCTTTTTTTTAAATTACTTCAAATTCCTCAGATGAGATAATAAATTAATACATTGTGAACTTTATAAGTTAACATTGGCAGTGCTAAGGTATCACATTTCCATTTTTTATGTATGGAATTGTCTTGTATGCTATATATTATCATGCTTATTAAATTAAATCTGTTACACACTGCCATTCAAAGGTTTTCCTTTCCCAAGGAAATTGCCAGACTCATGTCTCTGATAACATATATATATATAGCTTCGATGATTACATCTTTCTGAGTGAACCATATGTTGAATTCTTGCCCTGTTTTCAGATTATATCTCTGTCAGTGCTAGTGAAAGGACATCAATGCTTGTGACTGTGTTGCGGACATTGAGAAAGAAGAAGGTTATCGTGTTCTTCAATTCCTGCCATTCTGTCAAATTTCACAATAAAGTTCTGTCCCATCTCAAGCTACCCATTCTCTATTGTGTGGTAAGATAATTGTTTCCAACTTTGCATGATTTGCTATTTGATCTGTGTTTATAAGTAAAGCCTTTTGATACTTCAGTGTTTAGTCTTAGTCACCTGTAGAAGTTGTACTGTGGGACAAGACTTTGTCTTGTCTCCAAGTGGTGGTTCTCTTCTGTGCATGGAAATATGTGCATCCTTTGTTGGCAGACATCTACCACAAGAGGCCCATTGGGTCACTCTCTTGCTGGTTTCAAAATATATAGCAAAAACTCCCACCCACAGCTTTTAATAAATAGTATGCCAAATCTTGGCATACACCTCAGAAGTATTCCTACCTATCTATCTTATCTCCAATGCCCATTCCCATCGGGAACTCCCGTAAGGTGCTGGCCATGACAAAAGAGTCTCCATAACTGGTGAACTCCAGTACATCTAGAGTTCAGAAGTATACTAGTTGCTCCAATTATCATTCCCACCATGTAGCTCTGTATTGCACATAAAGTAAATTTTTTATATCATTTTGGGCCACCGAGAATTAGGTCCTACTTTTCATGATCAGGAATATGATTGGGATTGAGAATTATATTTTATGTAGGTGGTGTGTAATAATTGTTTACAGATCACTGCTTTGTGTTCTGATGATTGAGGATGTAGTCATGGATGGTCTCTTCCATTTATAAAGAATTTATAGGAAATTTCCTTTCTTCTATGTATCTCTGAGCTGTATGGAACTTTTACCACAAAGGGATTTGGTATTCCAATATGAATATTCTGTATCTTGAGAGAAGTATTCACAGACAAAGGAATTCTGGAAGAATGTCAAGTCACTGTTGATCATGAAAAATGCAGCTTGCTTACACACTCGCTCTTGCTTTTCAGAAACTCTGAAGCAATTAACTTTTACTTTATTTCATAGTGTTTGTATTATCTTTTGTGGCAATATGGTTCCTAATTCTTTAGGATGTTGTCTTTTAAGATGCCCAAGAAAATATTATGTAAGTGTGGAAGTTCATGTTTCACTTTGTCATGCTGGTCATTAGTTGAGGATGTGTATGAATGGTTTTTCAGAGGCTGTACCTGATTCACCTCATACAGAATGAGAATGGAGTTAATGATAATAACTAAATTAATGAAACAGACATTCTACCGTTGTGTTGCAATAATCCATAGGAGTTGGAGGGTATGTGCATGTTCAGTGGTTTTGTTTGGTCACCTTTATATATTGTTTTTTGATGGGGATTTGTTCTCTCAGACTTTTAAGCTGGTTTGTCTTTTCTTTTTTCTATATTTATTGCCCTTTTTATTGTTCATTTCCATTCAGGTTAAAGGACAGTTTACTTTTGGATGGGATATTTGCAAGGGAGATCAGTTTCTGCTCTGTGGCTCTGTAGTTGTAGCCATTTTGTTGTGGAAGTCATACATATTTGAAATGTTTTTTGCTGAATTTTCGTTTGTTTCTTTTGGAGATGCATTTTAGTACCATTGTTAGTATTAGTACTCGTGATGTGATACCAGTCAACATATAGGGTCTTTTGTTTCAGGTAGGTTACACTAAATCCAAGGGTTTAGATTTATCCAGTATAACTTTTTATTGCATTAAACTGTTCACCTGTTTTAGAGTGTGACAGTTCTGTTGGAATTGGATTTAAGTCGCATGTAGAACCTTACTGATGTTTTGTCTTTCTGTTTACATTACTATTTTCCTGGGTAGTTCATCTTTTTGTTTTACAGAAATTTCCTCTAGATGTTGTATACTTTTAACTTTTTAACTTAACAGGGCTCCTTGATGTATATGCCATTAGATATTATTGGAATCCTTTAAAGAATGTCCTTGTACAGGCACTGTTATATGTCTGTCTGCTGGGGGACCATTTGTCCTTATATCTGAGTTGCTGTTCTATGTACCATATCTTTTTGTTGTAAAGGAAAAAAAATTTGTAATTATGATAATTAGTACCTAATGCATTAACTTTTTATAAATAGCGGTGCAGTGTATGATATGTTGATATGCATTAGTGTTTAGTAACATTCTTGTTGTCTCATTTAACAAGCATGTATTTAGTTGAAAGATTTATAGCAAACTCTCTGAATTTCACTCCATGATTGTGGTGGACTTTTCAGTTTATTAAAAATTCTGTAGTAAGAAGAACACTATTTGAAAATCTGTAGTAAGTTAACATATCTTTATTCAGATAATGAATAGGAACAAGGTGTTATATACATAGTACCATGGTACAAAAGTACCATGTTTATCAAGTATCACTGAAAAAAAAAAATTGGCTACAAAAAAAACTCCTTAGATTTAAGATAATCAGGAGAGCAGAAAGTACCATTTCAATATCATTTACAAAGAATGTAGTGAGGATGGTCATCAGATGAGAGTCTCCAGCTGATGGCCTTTTCCTCATTCTCAAAAACCTGCTTTAAAACAGTCAGTTTGAGGGCAGATAAGAAGACATAGCATAAGGTTGTATGCATCTGTGATATGACACACAGAGCATAGGCAAGTACAATAGATGCAGATATTGGGATACATATCTCCCAGGGAATTTTACTTGAAGAATAATCTTAATGCTAGAAAAAATATAACAAGCTTCTGTAATCCATGTATCATCAAAAGAGGTGTATTTTATGCAAGTTCCCATTCTTTATGCCCAAATAAAACACAAACTAATGAAGATTATTTACTGTTAGAATAAAGAAACAATTATTTTAGTGTTTTTGCCTATAGTTTGATAATGAAATGATTATAAGTAGTACTCTTTAAGTGAATAGGTAATAGGTTTCTCAATTTTTATATGTAAAACTAAGTTTATTTCAAATTGTAAGTGAAATTACATAGAAAATCATGTTTAATAGTATTAGCATATAAAGTACAAACTTATTTCTGAAAATTAGTGTAAAGGACTGTCTGAAAAGCTCTTCTTTCTCTGGACACAAGCAAGACTTACGGTCCTGATGGCATCCATCCCCGTGTACTGAAAGAGTGTGCTTCTGAACTTGCACCTGTGTTTGCCCGTCTT
>JAYMFT010298461.1:0-10275 GCA_038088735.1 Panulirus argus | reverse complement strand
CCATTGTACCATTGCACCACATTGCCAATGCTCAATTACCAAAAAGCACTTCCCCATCACATACTCCCACTGGCGTCTTTACTACCACCTCCACTGCACATCACTGCCATCCATAAATGTCTACTCAGAGCATTGGATATGCAACAGCCATTGAAACAAAACTTCCCAGAGCACCCTCACACACCCTTACAAATCCAGCAAGAGTACCCAGCATATAACAACACAAAGCAAACAGAACCAATCTTCAAAATCAAACCGTACTTCCCCTCAGAACTCCAACCACAAACTAACATCATGCCACACAACGCCAGTGGTATAGATAACCAACACCCAGATATACTCAACCATCTCCGAGGACACTGCATCCACATAACCCTCATCCCAGCAACCAGACTTACGTCCACATCCTCCCTCCCACCGTTCAACAACTACACAACCGAAAGACAAGACAGGCAACAGGGACAAGTGGGAGGATTCATAACACTCGTCCAACAAGCCATACCATTTTCTACACCACTGATAATACAAAACAGCTCACAGACCATGACAGCACCTTAGAAATACATTCAATAAAAATAAATATCACAGTACCACTTACAGCATAATCATCACTTACATGGGTACCCCTCCACATGCACATCCAGATGTACTCACCACCTGCAGTACCCGACCACAATACCCAATACCTATCTCTGCGGAGATTTCAGTTCCCACTATCCCTTTAAGTCCAACACTTACACCCAAGATCCCGAGGTGAGCCACTCATAAACATACTGCATCCTTTCACTATCTTCAGCTTACGCAACCAGCTAGCCAGACTCCCATCCCAGCACCTCTGGCAGCCGACCTACCCAGAGATTACCTTTTTGTTCAGTAGCAGTGTAAACAAAGACCACTTGAAGACATACACAATCAGTTCTTTGATCACCTGATCACCCTGATGGAACTCCATCTGGCACAGGCAACCCATGTAGCCATCAAAATTACTCAAACAACAGGAAAACAGACTGCCCAGCATTCATACAGTACATGGAATGAAGATCCAAAACTACACTGTAGGTGATTTCCCATCCATAAATCATGCAGTCACACACTGTGTTAACATGACAAGGACATAGAAATAGATGTCACCCAAATTTCTCCCCACATGTTACACTCCTCATAAAACAAAGAAATCAGCGTCGACAATAAAAACTCATTATCACTATAAATCAGAGAAGAAATCCTGGCTGTAAACATCACCATCTTAGCCTAATTAAAGGAAAGTACACTGCAAACTGTCACTCCTCTACCTATATAGCTCCTTCCCCTAATTTCCTCTAAGCCTCCTTCCAATATCTCTCACTTGCCCCTCTCCCCCCATAGCTGTCACCGAGCTTCTACCCTCTCTAACTCCCACCTAAATCTCTCCCCCTTTGTATCCTCCCCGCCCCACCCCACCCCAAGTCCCCGTCACCTTGTGAAGCATAAAGAAGATATTGAGGAAGATGTAGTAGGGAGGCTGCGGTACGTTCCTTGTCTGGTGGAGACGTCAGTAGGTAGCTGGTGATGTTGGTGGCGCAGGTGATCTATTCACTTGAGTCCTCTTCCTACCTCCTTCCCTAAGATAACCCCCTTCCCTAACGCACCTCTCTCCCTCACCACTCCCTTCACCACCATAGCTCCGACATATTGCTAATTACACCCCAGCCAACAGGTAATGAAAGGCCAAGTTTTTTCCCCCTCTTCTTAAAGGAGAACATCTCGCCTAATTAGCAGAGGCTAAAGGGGGAAAAATTATTAGCTGCCAACCCAACTTAGCTTCCTGTGATTTCTTTTCTTCATGAAGACCATGATGATATTCTCCTCACACTTTGCTATCTACTCCTCTTCGGTTCCATAAGCTATGACTTAAGGAAACGTTTCATTAATCTGTTTTACTTGTTATAAGAAAGTTGCTTCCATTACTTATTAGGATGATATTGGATCCTTAACAAACCCTATTTACACGAACGGTATGACCTTTGATGTCGACGGTACGACTTGGTGTGATGGCAATACCGTCGTGCTCAAAGATCGTATCATCGTGTTCAGGGGTCGTACCTTAGTGCTCAAGGATTATGTACAGGGCCTTCATGCCGTCGCGTTCAGGGATCGTATCACCGTGTTCAGGGATGATACCGTCGTGTTCAAGGATGGTATCAGGGGTCATACCGTCGTGGAGGCGGCAGTTTCCGTGTCTGAGGCTAGACCCAACCCCATGACCACTTTACAGCATACCCCGGCTGTAAACTATAGCTTGGGAAAGACACCACCGCCCCTAGTGTTAGTGATGACTAGGCTGTTTTAGCCCCCTCCCCTCAGTGATATAGACTTTTTCACTCCCTCAGCTAGGCTATTTTGCATCCTGTTCTGGGCTGTTTTACACTCTCCTTTTCTGTTTTACAACATCTTCCAGGCAGTTTTACACTCCCCCTCAGGACCATTTTACACCCTCCTCCAGGCTGTTTTGCTCTCTCACCTTGTCTGTTTTACTTCCTGCTTCCCACACGCCAACGATCCAACAAATCTAGGTATCAGTAGTACAGGGTGACCCAGACTGACAAGTGCTTGACTAACCTGCTTCCCGATGCATGTGTGCTGAAGGAGTGTGTACATACACTTGACAGGCATCTTGAAATAATTTTCACTATGTCGCTGGAGGAAGTTAATGTGCCAAGGGAGTGGTAGAGGTCAAATGTCGTGCCTTTCTCTTAAGAAAGGAGATTTGGAGATTGCGCTGAACTACATCTCGATCTATCTGGCGAGAGTAGCTTGTAATGAACTTACTAGGTATTACTGTAACATCCACTCTTTCTTGGAAACCCCACTTTATGACCTGGCTCATTTCAAGAGACATGTTTTTCACTTTCTCAAAAATTTGTAAATACTTTCCCTATCTGTTTTTTCCCAATTTCTCAAATCTCTCTATATTTCAATTAGGGCCCGGCCTTGATGTGGACTTTTGTCCGTGACTGGAGCCTTCAACATAAAAAAAAAAAAAATTTAATGACCATGGCACTTATATCGACCATGGCACTTCTGCTAACAATGAAATTCTTCCTGACCATGGCACTTTTACCAAACATAACGCTTCTGCTGACCATAAAACGTCTACAGACCATGACAATTCTGTTGACAATGACATTTGCACTAACCATGGCACTCTACTAACCATGACACTTTTACTGACCATGACACTTCTACTGACTATGAAACTTTTACTGATATGGCAATCTTACTTAGCATGACACTTCTACTTCCCATGACACCTTTACTGACCATGACACCTCTGCTGACCACGGCACTTCTACATATTCTGACGCTTCTACTTGCCGTTACAGTTCTACTGACTATGACGTTTCCTCAGACCATGGATTTTCTACTGACCATAAAGCTTCCACTGCTCATTGCATTTCTAATGCCCATAACACTTCTCCTGACCATGAAACTTCTAATGAACCTGGATCTTCTATCGACCATGGCATTTCTACTAACAATGATATTCATACTGACCATGGTTCTGCTACTCACCATAGCATTTTTTCTGACCATGGAATTTTTACTTACCATGACACTTCTACTGACCATGACGCTTTTACTGATCATGGCAATTATACTTAGCATGGAACTTCTACTGTCCATGACACATCTACTGACCATGACTCTAATACTGACCATGGCGCTTATACCTAATAAGACACTTCTACTTACGATGACACTTCTGCTGACCATGACATTTCCTCACACCAAGGGATCTTGTACTGACCGTAACCTTCTACTGGCCATGGCATTTCTAATGGACATGACACTTCTAATGACCATAACACTTCAAATGACCAGGACACTTCTACCTAACACGTCACTTCTACTTACAATGGCACTTCTAATGACCATGGAAACTTTATTGACTGACATTTTTACTGCCCATTACACTTATACTGACTATGGCACTTCTACTGACCATGACACTTTTACTGACTATGACACCGCTAAAGACCATGACGCTTCTACTGACAATGACAGTTCAACTGACAATGACATTACCTCTGACCATAGCTCTTCTACTGACCATAACGCTTCTACCAGTCATGGTTTATCTAATTACCATGACACTTATAATGACCATGACACTTCTAATGACCATGGCACGTATACCGACCATGGCACTTCAACTAACAATGATATTTTTACTTACCCTGGCACTTCCACTGACCATGGCACTTCCACTGAACATGACGCCTCTACTGGCCATGACGCCTCTACATACCATGACATTTCCCTTGCCCTTGACATTTGCACTAACCATGACATTCTACTGACCATGACACTACTACTGACTATGAAAATTTTAGAGATATGGCAATTTTACTTAGCATGACACTTCTACTACCCATGAGACCTCTACTGACCATGACACTTCTGCTGACCATGGCACTTTTACATATTCTGACATTCTTCTTACTATGACACTTCTCCTGACCATGACGTTTCGTAGGACCATAGCACTTCTTCTGACCATAACGCTTAACCTGCTCATTGTACTTCTAATTAAAATAACACTTTTCCTGACCATGACTCTTCTAATGACCATGGTTTTTCTACCTACCCTGGCATTTCTACTAACAATGGTAATCATACTAACCGTGACTCTTCTATTGTCTATGGCAATTTTACTTAGCATGACTCTTCTACTACCCATTAGACTTCTACTGTTCATGACACCTACTGACGATGCCAAGAAAATTCTACTTTCCTTGACACTTCTACTGACCATGACATTTTATCTGACAATGGCTATTCTGCTAACCAAAACGCTTGTACCTGCAATGGCTCTTCTAATGACCATGACACTTCTATTTACCTTGAGACTTCTAAGGACCATGGCACTTCTACCGACCATGTCACATCTACTAACAATGACATCTTTACTGATCATGACACTTTATCTGACCATGGTACTTCTACTAAACAGGACGCTTCTGTTTATCATGATATTTCCACTAACCATGACATTTCATCTGACCATAACACTTATACTGACCATGACACTTATACTGACCATGACACTTCTGCTGACCATGACATTTACACTAACCATGGCATTTCTACGGACCATAACACTTTTACTATGACGCGTCTACATAAAATGACAGTTATACTGACCCTGGAATTTTTTCTGACTATGGAACTTTTACTTACCATAACACTTCTACTTATTAAGACTCTTTTACTGATCAAGAGAATTATATATATCATGACACTTCTACTGTCCATGAGACATCTACTGACAATGACATTTAATAACCATAGCACTTATACTTACCAAGACACTTCTACTTACGATGACACGTCTACTGACCATGACATTTCCTCAGACCAAGGATCTTGCACTGACCTTAACGCTTCTACTGGCCATGGCATTTCTGATGGACATGACACTTTTAATGACCCTGACACTTCTAATGACCATGGAACTTCTACCGACCATGTCACTTGTATTAACAATAACATTTCGAGCGACCATGACACTTCTACTTACCAGGCTCTTTTTATGACCATGACACTTCTACTGACAATATTTTTAATGAAGGTTACACTTTTACTGACTATGGCACTTCTACTAACCATGACACTTACTGACTATGACACTTCTAAAGATCATGACGCTTCTACTGACTATGACACTTCTAAAGACCACGACAGTTCTATTGACCATGACACTTTTACTGATCATGGCAATTATACTTAGCATGACACTTCTACTGCCCATGAGACATCAACTGACCATGACACTTCTAATGACCATGTCACTTATTCTTACCAAGACACTTCTACTTACGATAACACTTCCACTGACCATTACATTTCCTCAAACCAAGGGTCTTATACTGACCGTAGCGCTTCTACTGGCCATAGAATTTCTAATAGACATGACACTTCTAATGACTATGACACTTCTAATGACCAGGGCACTTCTACCGACCATGTCACTTCAACTGACAATAACATTTCTATTGACCATGACACTTCTACTTACCATGGCACTTTTAATGACCATGGTACTTCTACTGACAATGATATTTTTTACAGACTACAACACTTCTCAAGACCATGACGCTTCTACTGACTATGACACTTCTATAGACCATGACATTTAAACTGACCATGACATTTCCAATGACCATGGCTCTTTTACCGACCATAACGCTTCTACTAGCCATACCTTTCTAGTAACCATGACACATATAATTACAATGACACTTCTATTGACCATGGCACTTCTACTGAACAGGACGCTTCTACTGACAATGACACTTCAACAGACCCTGACACTTCTGTTGGCCATGACATTAGCACTTACCATGGCATTCTACTGACTATGAGACTTTTACTGAATATGACACTTCTACTGACCATGACGCTTTTACTGACCTCGGCACTTTTACGTAATCTGACACTTCTTATTACCTTGACAATCCTATTGACCATGACATTTCCTAGGACCATAGCTCATATACTAACTATAACGCTTGTACTAGCCATGGCTTTTCTAATATAAATGACATTTATGCTGACCATGACACTCTTAATGACCATGGCTCTTACATCAACCATGACACTTCTACTAACAATGAAATTTTTTCTTACCATGGCACTTCTACTAACAACAATATTTTTACTGATCATGGCACTTCTATTTACCATGACACTTTACTGATCATGACACTTCTACTGACCATGAAACTTTTATTGATATGGCTTTTTTTTACTTAGCATAACACTTCTACTTCCCATGATACCTCTACTGACCATGACACTTCTATTGACCACGGCACTTTTACTGACCATGACACTTCTGCTAACCATGATATTTGCACTAACCATGGCACTTCTACTGACCATAATACTATTACTGACTATGACGCTTCTACATAGAATGTCAATTATACTGAACATGGCATTTTTTTCTGACCATGGAACTTTTACTTACCATGACATTTCTACTGATCAAGAAACTTTTACTGATCAAGGGAATTATACTTATCATGACACCTCTACTACCCAAGAGACATCTACTGACCATGACACTTTTACTGACCATGTCATTTATACTTACCAAGACACTTCTACTTACGATGACACGTCTAGAGACCATGACATTTCCTCAGATCAAGGATCTTGTACTGACCTTAACGCTTCTCCTGGCCAGGGCATTTCTGATGGACATGACAATTCTAATGACCCTAACCCTTCTAATGACCACGGCACTTTTAACGACCATGTCACTTCTGCTAACAATAACATTTCTATTGACCATGACACTTCTACTTACCAGGCACTTCTAATGACCTTGGCACTTCTACTGACAATGATATTTTTACTGAACATTACACTTGTACTGACCATGGCACTTCTACTAACCATGACACTTTTACTGACTATGACACTTCTACTGACCATGACAGTTCTACTGATCATGGCAATTATACTTAGCATGACACTTCTACTGCCCATGAGACATTTATTTACCATGACACTTCTGATGACCATAGCACTTATTCTTACTAAGACATTTCTACTTACGATGACGCTTCTACTGACCATGACATTTCTTCAGACCAAGGATCTTGTACTGACCGTAACGCTTCTACTGGCCATGTCATGTCTAATGGATATGACACTTTTAATGACTATGACACTTCTAATGACCAGGGCACTTCTACCGACTATGTCACTTCAACTAACAGTAACATTTCTATTGAACATGACACTTCTACTTTCCATGGCACTTTTAATGACCATGGCACTTCTGCTAACAATGACATTTTTACAGACTACAACACTTTTAAAGACCATGAAGCTTCTACTGACTACGACACTTCTAAAGACCATGACAGTTCAACTGACCATGACATTTCCACTGACCATGGCTCTTCTACTGACCATAACGATTCTACTAGCAATGGCTTTTCTAATAACATTGACACTTATACTGAGCCTGACACTTCTAATGACCACGGCGCTTCTACTAACATTGATATTTTTACTGACCCTGGCACTTCTATTGACCATGGCACTTCTACTGAACATGACGCTTCTACTGACGATGACACTTCTACAGACCATGACACTGCTGTTGACTATGAAATTAGCACTTACCTTGGCTTTCTACTGACCAAAACACTTTTACTGACCATGACGCGTCTTCATAAAATGAAAATTATACTGACCCTGGAATTTTTTCTGACCATGGAAGTTTTACTCACCATGACACTTATACTGATCATGACGCTTTTACTGATCATGATAATTATACTTATCATGACACTTTTACTGTCCATAAGACATCTACTGACCAGGACACTTCTACTGACCATGGCACTTATACTTACAAAGACACTTCTACTTAAGATGACACTTCTACTGACCATGATTTTTTCCTGAGACTAAGGATCTTTTATTGACCGTAACGCTTCTACTGGCCATGGCTTTTCTGATGGACATGACACTTCTAATGACCTTCACACTTCTAATGACCATGACACTTATACCGACCATATCACCTCTACTAACAATAACATTTCTATTGACCATGACAATTCTACTTACCATGGCACTTCTTATGACCATGGCCCTTCTACTGACAATGACATTTTTACTGAACATTATACTTATACTGACCATGGTACATCTACTGACCATGACACTTTTACTGACTATGACACTTCTAAAGACCATGACGCTTCTACTGACTATGACACCTCTAGAGACCATGACAGTTCTACTGACCATGACATATCCTTTGACCGTGTCTTTTCTACTAACCATTGCGCTTCCACTACCCATTGAATTTCTAATGACCATAGCACTTCTGACCATAACACTACTAATGACCATGTCACTTCTACCTACCATGGCACTTCTTTCAGAAATGACATCTTTACTGACCATGACACTTCTACTGCCCATGGCACATATAATGACCTTGGCACTTCTATTGACAATGACATTTTTACTGACCACAATATTTCAACTGACCAAAGCACTTCTACCTACCATGGCGCTTCTATTAGGAATGACATTTTTACTGACCATGACACTTCTACTGCCCATAGCACATAATGACCTTGGCACTTCTACTGACAATGACATTTTTACTGACCACAACATTTCAACTGACCAAAGCACTTCTAATTACCATGACAATTTTGCTGACTATAACACTTCTAAAAACCATGAGATTTCTACTATCTATGACAATTCTAAAGACCTAGATACTTTTATTGATCATGTCACTTCTACTGACCATAAAATTTCCACTAAATATGGCATTTTTACTAAACATGATAATACTTTTAAACATGACAATTGTAATTACCATGACACTTCTACTGACCAAGGCTCTTCTTCTAACTATTGCACTGTTACTTAGTATGACACCTCTACCGACACTTCTACTAAAAATGATATTTTTACTGACCACATCTCTTTCATTGACCATAACACTTGTGCTGACAATGGCACTTCTACTGAAAATGATATTTTTACTGACCATTATATTTCTATTTGTCATCGTCCCTCTACTGACCATGACATTTCTAATTGCCATGACACTTCTACTTGTCATGGAACTTTTTATTTTCCATGAAACTTTTACTGACCGTGACACTTCTACTTGTCATGGAACTTTTTATTTTCCATGAAACTTTTACTGACCGTGACACTTTTACTGACTGTGGCACTTGTACTTAGCATGAAACTTCTACTGCCTCTGAGACTTGTAATCACAGTGACACGTCTACTGCCCATGGCACATTTACTTTTCATGACAATTCTACTTACCATGACACTTCTACTGACCATGACATTTCCTCTGACCATGGCACTCTTTCTTTCTATGAAAATCTACTGACCAAGACACTTTTACTGACCATGACACTTCTAATGACCAAGGCACTTCCACCAACCAAGGCATTTCTACTAACAATGATGCTACTATTGATCTTGGCACTTCTGCTGACCATTGCACTTCTGAAAATAACACTTCTATTTGCCGTAACACTTCTAGTGACCATGATGTTTCTACTGACCATGTTGCCTTTAATGACCACAGCACTTCTACTGACAATGACACTTCTGCATAACATGGAACTTTTAGCAATTATTAAGCCTTTACTGACCACGACACTATTACTAACCATGGTACTTTCATTGACCAGGGCATTGTTACTTAGCATCATATTCTTACCGACG
>JAYMFT010298450.1:0-10275 GCA_038088735.1 Panulirus argus | reverse complement strand
GGGTGTGTGGGAGAGAGAGAGAGAGAGAGAGAGAGAGAGAGAGAGAGAGAGAGAGAGAGAGAGAGACTGGGAATTAATTTAGAAGTGAGAACACCTTAAACAGTCGACTGTGCAAGCATAAACTGTAATATGAAAAAACCTCTTCAGGAATGCTTTATAAAGAGATGTTATGTGTTGGATATGTACCTTAGACATGCATCTTCCTTCTTTTGGAAATATTACAGGAGAATCTGAAGCAGATCAGGAAAAGTTTTCAAAGGCACTACCCTCACTCTACATTAAGTGGAAAAAGTAGCACATCACTCCCTCTGTAAGCCCAGACAAAAACTAAGAAATGGGAAATGCTGTAGTGGAGACTGATCTACTGACCATAGTAGACCATGACACAGCTACATAGGGAGAGCCCACTATGGAAATTTACACTGGAAGTGGAAGTCAGGAAACTTCAACCACAGACATGAGCACAGAAAGTGAAAGAGATTCTGATCTATGTATGGAATAAGAGGGAGTAAGTGGAAGCCAGGAAATGGCAGGCTCAGATATGTTTACAGAGGAATATAGGGACACTGACTCAGGTATGGAGGAGGAAGACAGAGAAAGTGGAGGCCAGGATACGTTTAACACAGATGTTAGTGCAGAAAGGGACTTTGATGCTGACTCAGGTATGGAAGGAGTCAGGAAGGAAGAAATCAGAAGCTAGGAAACTCTCTCAGGCTTGTCCACAAATACAGAAAGGGTGAGATAGAGCACAGTAAATGATCAACCAATCCAGAGGATGAAAAAGACTGTAGATACTGTGCAAAGGGAATTTGAATGTATGGCAAGACTGGTGCATTGTACTGTGGAAAATGTAAATTCAAATGCCTGAGAAAATGTCTAAACTGGCTGAGGAGAGGTAAATGCCAGTATGGGGAAGGATGAAGACTTTACCTTCCAGAATTGTGCAGACAATAATAAGAGTTTAACTGTGCTTGAATGAGTACTTTGAGAACCATTTCATGTCAGGGACAGTGAGACATCCCTCATGTCCTGAAGAATACATTTTTTTTTAGTGACAGACAAAGGACCAAAAAGAGGCAGGGAAGAATCACAAGAAGAGGGAATGACACTGGCTGCCATCTTCAGAATGGTGAGGGAACTGAAACCTCTCAGTCAAGTTCAGCACAACAGAGCATATGAATCCCCAAAATAACACGCAAGCCATGAAACGTCCATCATATATGCCAACACAGGGGCTGAAATCATGTAGAACACATAAAATCCCATTCATAAGTGGCTTGTTAAAAAAGTCAAGCACAGTGTTTGCAAACTTCACTGAAACACACAAAAAGACCATATGAATGGTGAGGTATGGATCCTATTTTACAACTGTACAGAAGAGACAGGACTAGAAGATCATGGGAAAGAGTTGCATTGTATATAATAGATACACTTATAACAAATGAACATCAGAACTCCTCAAAGAATGTAGCAGAAGTACTTGGTTTCAAGACTGAAAACCCAAACTTGGTCACTGCATTAATCTATAGACTTTAAGATGCAAAGTCTCATGAATTTATGGAACAAATAAGAAACATAGAATCATGTCTTGACCTCCTCAGAAACCCAGTCCCAGATATATTTGTCGTAGGAGACTTCAAGCTACCACACATTAAATGAAGATAGGTAGGAAGTAACGTTATAGCAGAAAATACTGACACTGAAAGCAGGTCAGATGAACAGTTGCAAAACAAAAAGAGATTTGTTCAGACCGTATGGCACATCAGGACTTGGTTGTTCTGCATTTGGGAGAGGAGAGCCAGTCCTGTTATTGTGGTTCCCCCTGATCTCCCCTTGCATAGGCCCATTTTGCAGCAGCCCCCTGAAGGGGCTGACCGCTGGTCTTTTTTCCTCTAATCATGGCCTATCCCAATGCAAGCCGTTTACTTATCGTTGCTTCTCTAACCAGGATTCTGCCTTAGAGGCTTTCAGGCATAATAACAAATAACAAAACCAAACAAATAATGTGGGCCTATTATGTGATATTACAATCCCAAACACCCTATACTCTGATCACAACCTGACAAGTAAAATCAAGCTTGGGTACTAGGCCACCTTGTCAGGACACATGAAAAGTGGAAGTGTTTTCAGTGATTTCAGTTTTATTAGTAAATGGAAAAATTGGGAGGATGTGATCAATGAGATATATGCAACACAGTTAGAAACCCTGCTGAGTACCAAAGCAGGGGAGGAATGTGTGAATGACACGATCACTTTGGTACTCCAAACATGCAACTGACCTATAGCAGAGAGAAGAAAGTACAAAAGGTCTAGGTTAGAATGAGCAAGACAAGCACTTTACAGGAGATGAAAAAGAATTGCATGAATTGCATATCTAAAGAAACCACAGCTCACCCAGTAAAGGAAAGAAAACCTATCAAGTGAATTATTGGACAAAGACCTTCAACTAAAAATGTCATATGAAACATGAAAAAGAAGAAAAAGACATAAATGAGATAATAAATAACCCAAAATACTTTTATTCATATGCAAAATGCATATCCAGACCCATAAACTCCATTGACTCACTTAAGAAGGTAACTTTACAGATGTCTGCCAAGAGATGAGGCGGTATGCAATGAGCCAAAAAGAACATTAAAAATAAATGAAAAAATAAATAACCCAACAAACTTCTTCCTAAACGGTAATCCCCCAAGTATAAAAATGGCAGATATCACCTCAACACAAGATGTCGACATGGCCATTGAGAGCATGCCCTTGAACTTGGCCCCAAGCCCAGACTCATGGAACTCAGTGTTTATAAAGAAATCCAAGATACCTCTATCACATGCACTATATATCCTCTGGAGAAAAAGTTGAAATTCTGGCATCATTCTCAAGAGTGTGAAACTGACTTACACTGCCCCACTCCACAAAGGTGGAAGCAAAGATGGCCCAAGAAACCATCAAACAATAACATTAACATTGTACATCATTAAAATCAATGAAAGAGGTAAGCTGACAGAATTTATGAGTGAACAAACTACATAACCCAGGACATGGTTTTAGAGCAAAAAGTTCTTGCCTCTCTCAGTTCCTTGACCATTATGATAGGATTCCTGAAGCTCTGGAAAACAAAGAAAATGCTAATGTAATTTTCACAGACTTTGCAAAAGCTTTTGACAGATGTGACCATGGGGTCATAGCACATAAATTGCATAAGATGGGAATAGCCAGAAAAATTGGGAGATGGATATACAACTCTTTAACTACCGGATCACACACACAGGTGTAAACCATGCCATCTCCAGTGCTTCCATAATAAAAAGCTCAGTCCCCTAAGGAACTTTACTTGCATCCTTCCTGTTCCTCATTCTTATATCTGACACTGATGCAAATATAAGCCACAGTTTCATATCAGCCTTTGCACGTGATACAAAAATATGAATGAAAATTACATCAATTGATGATGCCTATGGGCTAAAAAGAGACATAAACAAGGTCTTTGACTGGGAAATTGAGAACAGCATGTTTTTTGATGGATATAAATTTCATCTCCTCTGATATGAGGAAAATGAAGAACCAAAAACAACAAAGAATACAGGACAGACGCAGATACTGTCATAAATCAAATGAATAATGTGAAAGCCTTTGGAGTAATAATGTTTAACAAACAAACCTTCAACGAACATAACAAAGCAATGGTTGCCCTATGCAAAAGGATGGCAGGCTGAATCCTGCAGACCTTCAAGACGAGGGAAGAAAAACCAATGATGATATTATTCAAGGCACTAATTCCTTCACAAATCTAGTAATGTTGCATTTTAACATCAACCTAAAAGGCAGGCAAAATTGTGGATTTAGAAAGTATCTGGAGATCTTTCACAGCCCTTGTTAATGTGGGAAAGGAACTAACTTTCAGGGAATGATTGAAATCAATGAGGCTATACTCCCTGGAGCACAGATGGGAGAGGTATATCATCATCTATACCTGGAAAATCCTGGAAGGTATGGTTCACAACTTACATTTAGAATTATCATCCTACTGACATGACAGGCATGGATGACTTTGTTAAATACTACCTCTGAAACTCAAAAGTGCCATATGCACAAAAAGAGAGAACACCTTAAACATCCAGGGCCCAAGACTCTACATCAGCTTGCCATCCACCATCAGAAACAGCATGAGCTGCACAACAAAGAAGTACAGGTGTGCATTGGACAAGTACCTACAAGTGTACCAAACCAGTTTAGCAGTGCATACTATATAGGGATGAGGGTTGCAGTGTCCAACAGTTTGGTCAACCAATGACCTAATCCAGCAGCCTGGGCTAGCCAAGGTAGTAGGGTGAAGACCCCAAAAGACTCCATAAAGTGTTCACAAGGTAAATTTTTAGAGGCCCCTCACATCATAGATCTGGACCTTTTAGTGTTTCAGGTCAACTTAGAGGTTCTGAGTGCCCCTCTAACTCACTGGGGGTGCATGCAGAGGAAAAAGGGCACCTGCTGAACTGGAGTGGGATGAAAATACTAAGCAAGGGCAGTGCATAAAAAGTAGAAACATGATTGAGACGGATTACATAGCGACAAAAGAAAACATGAATCACCGGTAGTGGTTTGTGTGCCTTGCCAGAGTGGCCGCGAGACTGATCACCGTGGCAGGGGTGGTGAGATTAAGCTTGATAGAGACGACGGGGTCAGTCATGGCAGGGCCGGCCAGGGGGAACAAGGCAGAGGCGCCAAGGTCAAACGCCTTGTGCAACCATTCAGGTCACACCAGGTACCCAGTGGGGTGAAGGCTGACGACCACATGTATATAAGCTGGCCTCCTGTTCTTCTGTACTCATTCTGTGATCAAGACTCTGTCAAAACCTTGGAATCAGTATAGTGTCTCCCACCCAATCTGTGTTTCTCTCACCCCACCACATCACCAGATTGTCATGGAATATTCATATACTCATTTTGTTTCAGTCTCAGTCTGCCTCGAGCTATCATGCGGTCAGGTTGTATACAAAGAATTATGACTTCAATTATTAAATAATTTTGCAATCCTTACAATTCAAAATGGCATCAACTGATAAAGGAGTTAAAAAAAAGGCATGTGAACTGTACATTGTATCAAACATGGTTACATTCGATTTACCAGATTTCGGCATTAATGGACACCCCCTCCCCCCAATTAGTCTCTTAAATTGAGGGATTACTGTACTTTGGTTTTTCATCCAAGAGCTGGCTACCTGTTTGCACCCATCACTAGCTAGAGTATTCAGTACTTGGCAAGCTTCTGCATCACATGATTACTGTGCAGCCATTAGCAGCTCGAGGGTGGGTCATTTGATGACTGTTACTTTTTCTACACCTTGAAGCTTTTGAACTGGCACTTTTTAAGAGACAGGCTTTTCACTCCCTCCAGAATTCGTAAACACTTTCCTTGTCTTTCCATTTTCCCTTTCTTTAACCTCTGTATATTTCAATTAAGGCCAAGCCTTAATGTAGATTTTTGTCCATGATTGAAACCTCCAACATAAAAAAAGATAATGATTATCATAATGGTGCAAAATATACAAGAACAATTCATCATCCTTCCAGGTTCCACCCTAAGCAAATCTTATAGAATATTCATCCTTAATAAGATTGAAGAAGCCAAACAAAAAGGAAGGCCAATAGATGATCCAATACATCTGGGGATCCTGAAAATTATGTGGTGACTAGAGTGGTTTGTTGAACAGTGATGTCATTGCTGGATGGAGGTTACGAATGGGGAGGGCAGGGGGAACCTGGGCTAAGGTGAAGGCTACAACAACTGAAAGGTGGCTAGGAGGGGGTGACAGGCATAAACTTCACCAGAGGATGGAAGTAGAGGTTTCTAACCCCAAGGAATCTTAAAGAGTAATCATGCAGCTCACAAGACAGACTAAACACGGAGAGAAATATTTAAATTTTGGACAGCTCAGTTTCCTGCCCATTCATGAACACAATTAATTTCTTATCAAAATTCTTAAAATTCCTGAAACTATATCACAAGTATGATTTTCTGACTGGATACAAGGGCTTGATGCACAACATACCTATCATTGCTATGAAGATGCTATAAATATTAAATGAGTGGCTTGCTCATAAAACTGAGAAAATCATTTCTTCCAAATCCTACATTTGAAGCAGTGATGGATGGTGAACATACCAGGAGTCTATCAAAATCAATACAGTTCATGCAAAAGCTAACTTTGTCATCACAGTTTATTTGATCATTACAAAAAAAGTAATTAATACTTACTTTTGTGCAATTAAATGCAAGTGGCTCTATTTCAGATGCTTTTATGCCCAGACTTTTCATAAATCCATCTTCTTCATATCCAACTTTGTATGGCATGGCAGCTAGGGGCCGCTCCAAAAGGTACTGCACATTTACAGCAAACCCAGCCATATCAATGGGGAACTTGCGCTTGGCAATCCAGCCATCATAAAACCCAAGCACTTTTCCATCCTTTACAATAGGCGTAGACACCCCAAGTTTAGTCACCAATCCTACTGGGAACATTGAGACCTGGCGCGTCCATCTCATCTATACAGAAAAGATGATTTTATGAATATTAACTGCAAAGTATAATAAATGTTAAAGTACAACATAAGTCAAATGAATGTTGAGGTACAATATATCTATTTTCTTTTATCAATCTAAGTAAAGTACTGAATCACAGTCTGCATGGATACTCAAGAGGTAAGTTTATTGTAATGGTTGCTTATGGAATGCAGTTACAGATTACACTTTCAACACTGCATAACAAAACCTTCTAAACAAAATTAAATTCTATCTATCTATATCTCTGATGCCTGTTCCAAATGGAACTCCCTCAGAGGGGTGGCCACAGCAACAAAGTCTCCTTAACTAAAGAACTCCAGTGCTGCTACTTAGCCTTTAGTGCCTCACCCATAATAGGCCACTGGCAGAGGGCAAGTCTAGCGCAGTGTTCGCAGAAGCTCCTATCTAATGTTCCTAATGACAACTTCTGTTTAATGCTCCTACCTAGTGCTTCTACCTAATGTTTCTAGCTAATAATCCTGCCTAAATGTTCCTATCTACTACTTCTATCTAATGCTCCTACCATTTTCCAAAAACTAACCACTTTATATGTTATTGGTAATGCAACCCTAAGAACCCTTTCATTGGGTTTTTGCAGTTTTGAAGCTGTGCTTCAAGTGAGTACATGGTAATGTGAGCTACTTTGAGGTAAGAAAGTTCTCTTCAAGGGTGTTCAATTTTCAGCCCACTAACAGTGATACAGCCTTATCCCAGGTAACTTATCGCTTGTGACTACGTGAATACTACTTTCATTCAGTGTCTTGATACAATTATGATTATGTATAGATATCCAATGGCTTATATTGGAGATGCATTCCTAGAAAATGCAGCTAAAGTGAAAAATCATATTGTGTAACCAATTTTACAGTAAGATCAATGGCATACAGGGGGTTAAATTTCTAGGGAGATTTCTCATCATAATTTTTGTATAAAGATTTGAATATACTTTTCAAGAACATACAGATCAGTACAGGTACAGTTTTAGCCATATATTTTTTGACAGTCGCTGGTGGACAGTACCAACATCTGACAACTTTGACATAGTAAATACATAGTATATAGCATTTCTTTATGAATGAACTAGCATGATTTCATTTGTAACGGATGAGGTGACTGGCTGCCTAGAAAGTTTCCTTGTTGCTTTTTATTTTCTATTTTCATACTTGACTGCCATTATCCACATTCGTGAGGCAGTGCAAGGAACAGACAAATAAAAGCCAAAGTTGCTCAGATCCATTCTCTAGCTTATCATATATAATGTACCAAAACTAAAACTCTCTATCCACAATCAGGCCCCACAGAAATTTCCGTGATTTATCATAGGGACTTCACATGCCTTAATTCAGTCCATTGACAACATATCAACTATATACCAAATTATTTTAATTCACTCCATCCTATGCATGCTTTTCATCCACCTGCATGTTCAGGCTTCAATTCAAAATCTTCTTCACTCCATCCTCCCATCTCCAACTTTGTCTCAGCCCCTTCTTGTTCCCTTCATTTCTGACACATATATCTTCTTTGTCAATGTCTTCTAACTCACTTTCCTTATATGTCCAGACCATTTCAGCACATCCTCTTTTGCTCGCTCAACCACACTCATTTTGTTACCGTACCTCTCTCTTACCCTTTTATTACTTACTCAGTAAAATCATCTCACCTCACACATTGTCCTCAAACATTTCATTTCCAACATGTCTATCCTCCTGTGCATATCCTCCTCTGTAGCCCATGCCTAACATTCATATAACATTCTAGGAATTACTTTACTTTCAAACATACCCATTTTCATCCTCCAAGATAACAACCTCTCATTCCACACTTTCTTCAATACTAAACAACCATGGGGACATCACACACCCCTGCTGCAGACTGACATTCACTGGGAAGCAGTCACTCTCCTCTTTTAATACTCTTACACATGTCATATACCCTTGATAAAAACTTCTCACTGCTTCCAGAAGTTTACCTTCCACAACATATATTCTTAAGACCTTCCGCAAAGCTTCTCTGTTAACCCTATCATATGTCTTCTCCAGATCCATAAATGCTACATAAAAATCTATCTGTTTTTCTAAATATTTCTCATATACATTCTTCAAAGCAACCACCTGATCCACACATCCTCTACCACTTCTAAAACCACACTGCTCCCCCCAATCTGATGCTCTATACATGCCTTCACTCTCTCAATCAATACCCTCCCATACAATTTTCCAGGAATACTCAACAAACTTATACCTCTATAGTTTGAACACTCGCCTTTATCCCCTTTGCCTTTGTACAGTGGCACTATACATGCATTCAGCCAATCTTCAGGCACTTCACCATAACCCATACACACATTGAATATTCATACCAACCAATTAACAGCACAGTCACCCCTTTTCTTAATAAATTCAACTGCAATACCATCCATTCCTGCCGCCTTGCCACATTTCATCTTCCGCAAGGCTTTCACCACCTCCTCTCTCTCCGCCAAACCACTCTCCCTGACTCTCACACTCTGAACCCTATCCCAAGCAATACACCCTACATCTGTGACTCTATCATCAAACACATTCAACAATCCTTCAAAGTACTCACTCCATCTCCTCCTCACTCGATCACTACCTGTTAATACTTCCCCCCTTGCCCCCGTCATCGATGTTCCCATTTGTTCACTTGTCTTACGCACATTATTTGTTTCCTTCCAAAGTATCTTTTTATTCTTCCTAAAGCTTAACGATATATATATATATATATATTTACATATTTCAACTTTTGTCTGACAGAGAACATCCAGCTCGTTAAGCTGCCTGCCTCGGACGTCGATGTTGCCACCGTAGTAACCCCTACCGGCTGGGGTCGTGACTCTGACTGTAAGTGCAGCTGACGGTCACGGTTCGTTTTCACTAAATGGTTTATGAAAGGAGTTTGTCATAAGAAGAAAATTGTTTGATGGATTATAGAGATATGACTGTGTGCACGGAAGCCATAGTCTTCATATGGTTTTCTTTACGCTAACAGACGCTGACGGAATTTCCGCCGTTCTGCGCCAGGTTGACGTTCCCGTCATGTCTAACGATCTATGCAACGTCGTGTATGGCCTGATCACTGATGACATGATCTGCATCGATTCCAGCGGCGGCAAAGGAACCTGCAATGTAAGATGAAATATTTCCATCTGAACAATTAAGTAACATACGGGATTACTGATCGATCATTTCACATGCATCAGTAGTGGTATTCTCGTATCATTATTGACTTAACTCTCACTATACATTCCGTTCCGCAGGGTGACTCTGGCGGCCCCCTGAACCTCAATGGCATGACTTACGGCATCACCTCCTTCGGGTCTTCTGCTGGGTGTGAGGTCGGGTACCCTGACGCCTTCACTCGTGTTAATCACTACCTGGACTGGATCGAGAGTAAAACTGGTGTTACTCCTTGAGTCATCTGCTAAAGACTCCCAAGAAGACAAGCGAAGGGACCCACACGAAGAACAATAAACATCCTCTGTCGCATATTTGAGTGAATATTGTTGATTGACTCATTACATTCCCTTGAGATATTTCTGTCAAACATTTTCTCAGAAAGATGAACCATCTGAAATAATAAAGTATGTAATCATTTTTTGGGGTCAATTTTTTCTTCCCCCTCTCTCTCTCTCTCTCTCTCTCTCTCTCTCTCTCTCTCTCTATATATATATATATATATATATATATATATAT
>JAYMFT010298439.1:0-7500 GCA_038088735.1 Panulirus argus | reverse complement strand
CAACATGGTGCACAGTACCACACTGTACCATACCAGTGTAGAACATTTCGTTCAGCTTGTTGATGTGTGTACCACACCGTACCGTACCAAAAGGCCCAGACGATCCTTCATCACACACCCAGCTTTAAATGGCCACGGCATCCATAGTGGACGTCATATCAGCACGAAACTAGGTTACCTGACAGACGACCTTTTCTAAATCATTTGTGTACAGTTTGGGTTCAATCTGTTCGGCGGTTTCCGACAACAAGATTTCTGAAATATCAGCCAATCAAGAGACCACCATTTTGCCCTGTGACCAAAATAGAGATTGGGTCGGTGCGAAATCAGGGAACTTGACAAAGGACTAACGATAGATCATTTTTGCAAAGCTGTTGTTCAACTGACCCTTGTGGTTTCTGAGGCGAAGATCAAGATGTGAAATATTTACAGACGACAGACGAAGACGACGACGAGACAGGAAGGCAATTGGAGACAACGACGACGATAGACAGACGATAGACTCCAGCGACAGACAATGTCAGAAAAATAAACAATAGACGGTGACTACGACAGAAAACAGACAACGACAACAGACGGACGGAAAACAGACGACAACAACTAACAGACGTACAATAGACGACGTCGACAGACAGAAAGACGACAACAGACGATGACAAAAGACGGACAATAGACAACAACAGACAGACAAACAGGCGATAAACGACGATAGACAGGCAACAAACAGACAGACAGACAACAAACGACGACAACAGAGGACGGTGGGGGGGGGGGGCAAGGTGAAGACAACAGATCACTTGGTGAGCCAATAAAAACATTCCTCATACGGTACGCCATAAGGTGACGCAGTATCCCGTTCCGTTGTGTACCGTTATAATATACACCACACTACCTCGGACATGTGAACATTCCACCCCGTACCACTGCGTACCATAGTAATATTTCTTATTGTGTACAGCTGGGCGCTAAGTAACTTAATTTAGGGACGTAAGTAATGCGATCAATACACAAAACATACCTAAGAAATATGTACCTCAGTGCACCGTAGTGATACGTACCACAGTGAAATGTACCATGGGGTGATTGACCGCTATGTAGTCCAGGGTTAGACGGGACCCAGCTCACTACACAGGTTTAGCTCGGCCAATCATTTGCATGTATTGTTGGGCAAAATTACCTGGGAAAAGTGAAGTCTGGGAGGATCCAAGGTCAGCCTGGTGACTCTCTCTTTTCCAGGAAGAACTTGGAAGATTATCCCTTGGTTAGTGGTAGTAGAAGTAGTATTAGCAGTAGTCGTAGTAGTAGCGGTGGTGGTAATTGAAGTAGTAAAGGTGGTAGAAGTATTGGTAGCACTGGTATTATTATTATTATTATTATTATTATTATTATTATTATTATTACAACTACTATTATAATTTTATTATTATTATTATTATTATTATTATTATTATTATTATTATCATTATTATCATTATCAATATTAGTAGTAGTAGTAGTGGCAGAAGTAGTAGCAGTAGTGGTAGTAGTAGTCGTAGTAGTAACAGCAGCAGCAGCAGTAGTAGTAGTAGTAGTGGTAGTGATACTAGTAGAAGTAGTGGTAGTAGTAACAGTGGTAGTAGTAGTACTAGTCGTAGTAGCGGTGGTAGTAGTAGTAGCAGTAGTAACAGCAGCAGCAGCAGCAGCAGCAGTAGTAGTAGTAGTAGTAGTGGTAATGGTACTAGTAGAAGCAGTGGTAGTAGTAACAGTGGTAGGAGTAGTACTAGTCGTAGTAGCAGTGGTAGTAGTAGTAGTAGTAGTAGTAGCAGCAGCAGCAGCAGCAGCAGTAGTAGTAGTAGTAGTAGTGGTAGTGGTACTAGTAGAAGTAGTGGTAGTAGTAACAGTGGTAGTAGTAGTAGTAGTAGTATTAGTAGTGGGAGTACATGAGGGCATAGAAGAGCTGACTGGCTATGACGAGGTTGTCTGTCGGGTGACAGCCATTCCTGATCTATCCACTGGCACAGGATAGTTAAGCAGGAGACTCATCCCCATCCACCACTCCCTTCGATACATCAGCCGGCAGAAAAAAATTGCTTTGGAAGAGCACTATGCAGTAAGAAGAAGGTATACTGACACGGAAATTCTACAGGGGAGTGTGAATGGAAAACATACTCTGGTGTCATGATGGCTCCAATCTGAGAAGAAAAGTTGAAATACGTGTATATCAAACTTAGCTTCGTGTAGCCATAATAACTGACGTTCCTTATAACCCTATAAACGCTACAGTTGATTTCCTTTTTTGCCTGACTATATCGGCTGTCGCATCACAGCAAGCACGTAAGCCCTTCCTGCTATTTGTCGGTGGCAGCGCTACAGACTGTCGATGTTTTCCCACTGGGGAAAAAAAAAAAGTCGTTACCTTGTCTTTCTCAAAATATGGCCGGCTAAAGAGTTCGTAGTTGTTATCTCACTTAACCTACTACAAGATCTTAAGTCTGATCAGAGAGATGTAAATATCAGACGCGATGTTGACACAAACCCAAGCCCCTACCGTGCTGATACCCTTCAGAGGATGTGAAGGAGGAAGAGACAAGTCGCGTCACAATATGTCGATGGGTGATGGTCCTTCTCATCCGCTGGGCATAACAGACAACGGAGTCGGTCAAGAGCTGGACAAAAAAACAGGTAACGCTAATACTCATTTTACAGAGCGGGGGAGGATCAGACTCAAAACAGGACCTGGTCAACAGCAGTACGGTAGTTAAGATGAGGATGGTTGCGGTGGTAGTACTTATCATGATGATGGCTCTGGTGGTAGATGAGATACCAGTGGTTATAATGATGAGGATGGTTGTGGTGGTTGTGGTAGTAATAATGATGATGCCTCTGGTGGTGGTGATAAGACAGTAATAATCAAGACAATGGTTATGACTGCGACGGTATTGATGAGGTGGGGTTGTGGTGATAAAGAGGTAGTTATGATAGCAGTGCCCAGTGTATCACATATAATAGTTTTCAATTTGTATTTGTAAGTGTGTAATGATCTACTTGTACCGTACGGGGAGGGAGGTCTGCACTCGTGGTGCCCCATCTCTTGAATTTTCACTGCCGTTATACAAGTGTCACACTTCTGTCTGCCGTCATCACCGACTACTCTGATACTATACCAGAAGCTCAGGTGATCCTATACCGCTTACTGGCCTATGAATGAAGAGCACATGAAATGTCAACCAAACGCAGTATTGGTCTATATTTGAACATATTTTCTTTCCAGCCACTTTGAAAAAGTAAAACTGATAAATCACCATTTCCCGATAAATGCAATTAACTTTCAGATTACCTGACCCAATTGTTTCTGACGAAAAGAGTTTCCTGAATTTTCAGGCACTCAGAACAAATGGTGGGCTGCAGTAGCCCTGTTGCATGTTATTACAACACAATATTAGGCCACATGATAAGGGACCGTCTTGTAATAATTACCTTGAATTTTTTGTTCAATCGGCTCTGTGGTTTGCGACAAGATTGCTGATACATCAACCAATCAGGGATCATTTTTCCCCATGGCGGCCATTTTAGATGACTGATCGGCATGAAATGAGGATACTTGACCGAAGGACCAAACTACAGACAATTTCTGAGAAGCTGCGGCTCAAAAGCCCCCCACCACCAGCTAAACCACGCAATACTCGGCAAGCTGATTAATGTGTGGCTATTGGCAACACAAGTGTAAGCCGTTTTGATAACTGTTTCTTTCCCTACAAGTCGAAGCTCTGGAACTCTCTACCTTGTCATGTCTTTCCCAATAACTATGACCTGGTACGTATCAATAGACAAGCTTTTCACTCCCTCCAAAATTCATAAACACTTTTCCTTGTCTCTTCATTTTTCACTTTCATAATCCTCTCCATATTCTAATTAAGGCTTGGCCTTGATTGCGGACTTTTGTCCGTGGCTGAAGTCTCCAACGTAGAAAAAAATGACACCGTTGTTCCTAAGATTATAAATATATGGAAAGTTTATAGATGGAAAGAAAGTGACGACAACGGCTCACCAGATAAGCTAAAGTCTACTTCCTTATGTCGTGTCATATCGTCTTTGCATCTTTCGAAGGACTCTCCAATGTCGATATCAGTCAAACTGGTTTAGAAATCTTAAGACTGTGATCAAGTCTCTCCTTGCTCTTCTTTTTCTCATGAAGGGTATATTCATCTCCTCTAACCTCTTACTATAATTTTTCATCTTTCAAGTTCCCTCCTCTGAACCCTCTCTATCAATTCTTCGTGCCTCTTTAAGTGCAGCTGCCAAACTAGAGAGGCAAATTCTAATCATAGTCTATGTTTTGAGCATCCCGCTGAACGTCTATTTGAATGATGGTTTAGTATATCCGAGCAGATATTTTAGCTCCTATATATTTCTTCTGAAGTGGGGTTTCTGGTAAAAAGTTAGGTACAGTGTAAAACCCACAAGCCGATCTAGTATTCATATTCCTCTAATTTACTCTGCTAGATCGAGGTCTATGTTCGTTATGTCCCATTCTCATTGCGTTGCATTAATACGACTTGAATTTCATTAATCACGTCTCTAAACAACTCTGACGCTTGTCTAGGTCCCTTTGTAAGTTGATGCAATCCTCGTCTTTTTTTTTTTTTTTTTTATCATGACCTCAGCATCGTCCGCCAACCTATTTATCGGGTATGAGCTTAAACCTTTTGGCAATTCATTTGTACTGCGGACCCAGGCCCAAGCCCTGCAGCACACCAGTGGGAACCACAATTCGTCGAACTAATCTTCCTAATATACCTGTTGGAAAATTCAGCTTCTTTACCAGGCTCTTAAGTGGTAGAGATTCGAACATCTGAAAACCTAGGGATACAATCTACGCATACATCTCATTTGTTTAAAACGGAGCTCACTCTCTCATAACAGCCTCAGGGATTTGCTATATATGACCTCCTTTCCCTAAGGCAGTATTCACTCTCACCTAAGCAGTTTCTTTTTTGCAGACAGTCATCAGTCTGCTTCCCGATAATTTTTCCTAGTGTTGAACAGACCACACTCGTCAGATTTAGTGGTCAGTAATTCAGCAGAATATCATCATCTTTCTTAAAGATGGCACGATCGCCCTCAACCACTTCCTTGGCACTAAACAATCTTTCAACCGATTTTCTAACAATGCTTCAAATGACTACAGTTTCTGCACACTATATTAGCACATGCAGAGATAATTCATCGGGATCATGTGCCTTATATGGGTAGACTCATTAGTAGATTGTTATATCTTTCCTAATAAAGTTAACCCTTTCCAAGTTCTCTTCTCCATCTCATTCCTTTGGTGTTGGGGCTGAAGTGTCTTCCACTCTCAATACACCTTGAACTTATCATTCATTTACTCACATATTTTCCCCTCGTCTTCTCTCCAAGTTCTTCAGCCTAATAAGTTGCTCTTTAATCGACGATTTACTCCTGACGAATTCTTGGGAACGTTTTGAATTACCTCCAGCCTCATTAACATGTGCTGAAATCCTTTGTGCATGGTTTTCAATGTACAGCACATTATAGCTAGGCTTTACTGGTTGAGGTAAGGCCGTTTCTTTTTTCCTCCTTAACGATCTGGGACAACTAAGTAAACACCCAGCAAGGGTTTCCGACTGCCACAACCACTTTTTAGACCTCTGAACACCCCTAAATCTCTTCCAGATTTTCCTATGTCAGTTTACTTTTAGGCATCCCATACTGAGCCTTAGTCTTTTTCTACTCTTCCTTCTCCGTTTGCATTTTCAATGCAGATTCACACAAACTTCCATAACTATGATGTATGTGCTTTATGGCATTGGAACTCATATCCCAGATTACTTTATGCAGTTCAAGTTGGCCCATCCATAATCTGGAGCCACACCGTGATCTTTATAGTGAAGGTAAGATTTACCCGACTGACGGGACGGATCGAACACATAATACTGTATGCTTTACACCGATGTTTCCCCAGTATCTAAAGAACTGCAAGGCATAAGATCCGTTACTCTAGTTTGGATTTTACCTGAGTTGTGTCCCTTATTAAGAAAAGGTGTAACCAGGCCCTACCTTGAGGAATATTACACCTTTGGCTAAGGAACTTATCACAGACATTTCTGATATTCCACAAAAATATTTCCTCAATACGTATTTCAGTTCCAATAATTATTTTGCACTGCAGGTGACTAAGTGTTCCAAGGAACACTCTTGTAGAATTCTTAGTCTTTGTAGTTTCCATAGTCATTTCTTCTTCATTATGAGTCTGGTTTCTTCTCTGATCCTCATTGACCACTTAGTCAAACTCGTGTGTTCGCTATCCACATCATCTGCTGTTTAAAAAAGTAAAAGGTTGTGACTCATTGATTACTTACAGTTATATGCTGTTTCAACAACTAAGGCCTTTAGCCATGGATTCTCTTTTCTTTGACAAAATATCTACAGTTGTAAGAGGAAAAACATTCTTAAAAACGTTTCAGTGAGAATTACTATAATGGATTTTAGAAAATTAAAATAATAAAATCCTTATATTTGAAATTAAAATAATCTAAAACATATCTTGCTTAAAATACTGATTTCTCCAGGAAAAATAAAAGATTGGAATTAAAAACGTCATAAACCTCTAGCTGTACACACTCGAATGTAAGAAGGTTTAAAAATGTTCTTCTAGATACTTTCAAGGTTGTGATCAGGTCAAACCCCTAACTCTTCTCCCTTCCATGGCTGTCACATTAAGGATTTTAACCTTTCCCTGTAGCTCAATACTCTTAATTCAGGTACCATGCATACTGCCCTCCTCTGGACCTTCTCTGTAGGTTCTTTGTGCGGAGACCAAACGTGAGAAACATATTCTAGTTCTGACCACATAAAGGATGCTAACAGCCTGCTGAAAATTTCCTTATTCATGAACTTGAATGCGTTTCCAGTATTCATCCATGGCGTACCTGACCGTGACGCATTCACGGGCCGCCCAGGGTCGAGCTTATAGATTCCAATCCTGGTTGTGGAAGTCAGTTCATAGTCAACCCAGCAGTTCATCCATCCTCAGGGGTTGGTCAGTAAATGAAATGGCCTTGGATAGGGCCTCAGTTGCCCATGCCGTCTCGGTTAACATAAAAAAATGTTTCTCCTTTACAATTCTCCTAAGGTGGGACTTTGGCGACAGGTTAAGGACGAAGCCTACTCTCAGGGCTCCACCACACACATACGTACCTGTAGTTTATCTCCCACTTCATGATATCCACTGTGTCTCATCCTCATCACTTAACATATACCCTGGTTGAATTTCGTTGACCATATTTCAGACGAACTCAGGGGGTCTGTCTCGGTCCCCTTGCAAGCTGATGCAATCCTCCTCGCTTTTCACTTCCCTCACGACCTTGACATCAACTGCAAACATATTCGTGTACGTTTCCCATCATTCTGGCTAGTCTGTGTGTGTGTGTGTGTGTGTGTGTGTGTGTGTGTGTGTGTGTGTGTGTGTGTGTCTGTGTGACCAGAAGATATAACCCATGA